>JASUUF010000041.1:0-120634 GCA_030449835.1 Clausena lansium
AGTAAAGATTTCATGTGGTATGCAATAGTTTTTCGTTTTGTTAATTAAACTATTTATGTTAATTACAAGATTATTATTATTAATTATCAAACTAAATATAAGCATGTACACTAATCGAGTCTAGCTTCCCTTTAATTCTTTTAAATATGGTCATCAGATGTATTTGAGAAGTTCTAAGGTGATGAAGTTCAAGGAATCATTGATCACCGATGTACGAGGCATGTTAAGTTTGTACAAGGCAGCATACCTAGCAATTAGGGAGAAGTTATTTAGATGAAGCCATTATTTTCACTACCACTCACCTTAAATCAATAGTATCTCGTATCTGATCATTCTCATCTAAACTCTAATCTTGATTAACAAATACGTCATTCTTTGCAAGGTCCTCTCTCAGTAAAGCCGTATGTCACGAGATGAGTATTTTGTGTAGCAGCCCTTGCAGCACTTAGACAACTTCTAGCAAGCGTACTCCGCCTATAGACAGCCTCTCCGCCGAGCGAACCCATGTGTGCCATTTTAACCTCTATTAGCAGAAAGCGTGAGCGGCCCGTGGCACGCAATAAGGTTGGAGGCAAGGTACTTTTTAGATATCTATTCAAGAGATGATTTGCATGATGAAACTTTGCTCAAGTTTGCAAAGTTAGACTTTAATATATTACAAGCAGCACACCAAAAGGAAGCAATTAGCATGACTAGGTAACATCATATATATTCTTTCAACGTGGAAGAACCTCTTTTTAGTGTCGTTTTGAAATGGGAGATAGTCACTGATGGCAACTTAATAAGATAAATAATAAGATTGTCCCCAAAAAATAAATCATATTTTATCGGTTGCCCTCTTCCTCTTATATAATCAAAGCAAAATATCTTATAATAGCTATTATTATTTATTTATTAACTCAAACCTAGATATTCAGTTTGCAATAAGATTTCAATTATAAATTCTAGATTTGTCAATAGTGGTAGAGGTTATAGTCTGTGTATGTTATGTGCTTGTAGGAAATAATAATAATAATAATAATAATAATAATAATAATAATAAAGAAATAGCATTTGGAGGATAATGTGTATAACGAAAGAGTAACAATAGAGTTACAAATTCTTGTACTAATTTTGTTTTGTACGTATTGATGTAGTACAAATTCATTAGTTGGATGAAAATACAAAATAATAAAAATAAATCATGTTAATTTCACATTTTCTTTCCAAATATAATAAGGAATATTTCTAGTTTCTTTTTAAAATTTTCAACTTTTGCCACACACCCTATAGTTTTCATAATTCCCCTTTTACCTTCATAAAAGATGAAATAGAATTGTGTTCATCTCTGTATTTCTTATGTACAACAGAAGTAACGCTTGTCATAGTAACAAACTTATACTGTTGCAAAATATCTATCTAATTTAGATTTAAAATTAAATTTCAGGTGTTGGAATGATTTAGACTTCCTTAAAAAAGTGACTTATGCAAGAGACAGGATAGTAAAGATGTATATATGGATGCTGTTGGGAGTGTCTTATGAGCCCAACTTGGCAATTGCTAGAATTTTTGCGTCCAAAATAATATGCATTGCATCCATCATAGACGATACATTTTATGCTTATGGTACTTTTGAAGAGCTTACACTTTTTACTGAAGCAGTCATAAGGTTATAAAACCATATACATCCTTATATATGGTATCATTTAAATTATATTAACTGTATTTTGTAAGTTACACCAACCCAAATGTAGTCACGCAACACAAGAAAATTGTAGCATGAGAAATAATTGGGAGATTATGGGTAACTACATTTGGGTTTGCTGTAAGTTGTAGATCACGTAACTTAGCATGTTCCCATGCCGATATAATATAATTCTTTGATTGGATATTTAATTCGTAATAGATATTTATTAGAAATAAATTAATTGCACCGCTCATATATCTTTCTTAAAAACGTTTTAATATAATAGTTATATTTGATTTTTCAGATGGGACATTGGCCTCATAGAGACACTACCAGAATACATGAAATTCCTTTTCAAGACACTCTTACATATTTACAGTGATGCTGAGGAAGAATTGGCAAAGGAAGGAAGATCGTACGGCATACCATATGCAAAACGGGCGGTAAGCAATTACTTTAATAATCAATTTCATTTTATATGATTTTGCACGGTGATTATTATTGACTTGGGTTATGTTCCTCAGATGCAAGAATTAATTATATTGTATTTTATCGAAGCCAAGTGGTTAAATAAAGGTTATGTTCCAAGCTTGGACGAATATAAATCAGTTGCATTAAGAAGCATCGGTTCTTTTCCGATAGCTGTAGCTTCCTTCGTTGATTTGGGTTATTTTATTGCAACTAACGACAATTTTGAATGCGTACGTAAAAACCCCAATAGTATTTAAAGCGACGGACACCATTGTCAGGTTCATGGATGACATAACAGGCCACAAGGAAAATAACACACATTCTACGTTATAATTCAATTCAATAAGACTATATTCATTATTAATCTCGAGGAAAAATGTAGAAATTTATCTTAAGGCACCTCACCATAATACATAATTTGCTTATTTGTTTTAAAGGTAGAGAGGTGGGTGAAGTCCAAATCAATTTTTTAACACCTACCTTCTTGAGATTCAAACATAGGAGTTGTCAGTTAAATAAAGCTGCTTGAAAACCATTTGGCCTCTGCAGCTGTATTCCTTTTTTATTCATTGTAACACATAACTAACAAATATGCCAAAAAGAAAAAAAAAGTTAGCTAACTGATGATGTTGTTTTTTCCCTCATAACCAATTAATGTGCATCTGTGATGTAGTTTGAGCAAAAGAGAGATTATATTCCCTCAGCAGTTGAGTGCTACAGGAATAAACATGGCGTGTCTGAGGAAGAGGCAGTTATAGCATTGTCGTTAGAAGTTGCTAATAGTTGGAAAGATATAAACGAGGAGCTTCTCAACCCCACGACTATCCTGTTGCCCCTACTTCAGCGAATTCTTTATTTCGCACGTTCGGCCCATTTTATGTACGACGATGGTCATGATTGCTTCACCCATTCATTGATGATGAAGCACCAAGTTGCTTGTTGCTGACGGACCCCTTAAGCTCTAAAGATTAACGTTATGTCATTGACTTTCCATCGTGTATATTTGAGTAGCTGTAATAAATAAATTAAGTAGGTGCTATCCTTTTTAGCTAGTAGTGACTCATGTGTAGCCAGGGGATGCTTCAATTTATTAGGTCTTAATTTTAGTTAAAAAATCCTAATTAACTTTTAGATTAAATTTGAGTAAATGAGAGAATTGGGATCTCCTGGCATCCTAATATAAATTCTAATCCCTAATCTTGATTATTATTGAATTTGGTCGTAATAATATGAACTAATCTCGTCCCAATCAGTATGCAATCTTGGTCTTTCATTTAGACTTTTTTTTACATATTTTTATTGGATGGAAGAAATGATTATGGATACATTTCATTGAGAAATTAATTCGTTTCATTGAGAAATTAATTTAATTAACGTTGCATTATTACCTACATATTTTTATTTATAGCTATTTGCCTTGCTATTTACTATTCTTTTATGCATTGGCAATAAGACTTTCTTTTGTAAGATTATTCTTCTACACCAATTAAGTATTTTCTCAAGTTTTTTTTATTATTAATATTATTTTTTTAATCATGTAGGGCCAAATTATAGATGACGGAGGAAAATGATGTACCAATAATAGATGATCAAATTGTGAAATACTTTTGGGAAAAATCTTTAATTTTATAAAGATCGAAAATGACAGGTACCTTCAAAGTTATCATCTACTACAATATTGTCTGAGTAAAACAATGACAAAACATTAAAATCAAGGAGCAAGATAACAAATTTGAGGATGTTGAAGCATTGTACACCTAATTCTCCTTTTGCGTAATGTTACTTTTATTTTTCTTCTACAACGTAATCTTAGTTTTAGCCTACTATTTTTTTACTTTTTAGATTTTAGATTTCTTTGTGATGAATATATTTATGTTAATAATATTTTTCACTTTAAAGTTCATTTGTCATTAAATATTGAATTCTGTGACTATATAATGTTATAAAAATTTATGTGAGACTACTATATAAATTGTCCTTAAAACAAATTTGAGACTAAATTAATTACCAATTGTATTTACAAAAATTGTCACAAATGACAGCTACTTGAGATGATTTTGTAATGTTTTGATATGTAAACTTCAACAACAGAAAAATAGCATTGCTAATTGTATCTCTCTAAAATGACGATTTCTAATAATCATTGAGACTATATTTACATACTCTTGAGACAAATATTGTGGTCACTGTAAATAACCTATTGAGACAAATTTTATATCACTATAAATCACCTATTGTGACAAATATGAAGTGTCATTGATTGCATTTTTTAATCTATAATTTGAACATTTTGAATACCATTTGTGAAAATTTTAACTTAATTTTAAGACAATGATTTTTGTCACAAAAATATATTTTTAACATGACGAAAATAATTTTGGTTGCTAGAATCTTTTAAAATAGTATTTCTATTAGATCCGGATCCGGATTTAAATTTTCATATCCGCATCCTCATCCGGATCAACAAAAAATATGCGGATCCGGATGCGGGCAATATCCGCAACGGATGCAAAAAGATATTCCAGATCCGTAAATTTAAAATTCAATAATTTAAAAATTTAACAATTTACTTAATAATATCAAATTAAATTCAATCATAATTCATAATTAACAATTCAACATGAATAACATACAATAACATCATAAATCCACAATTAAAAACACAACAACATAAATCAAACAAAAAAAAAAACATAAATTTAACAATTTACCTAATAATATCAAATAAAATCTAATTATAAATTCATAATTCAACTAAGAATTCAACATAAATAACATACAACAATATCATAATCCACAATTAAAAATATCACAACATAAATTAAACATAAAAAAAAATTAAACATAAAAAATAACATAAATTCAATAATTTACCTAATAATATCAAATAAAATCCAATCATAAATTCATAATTCAACAATTAACGATTCAACATGCATAACATACAACAACATCATAATCCACAATTTTAGGGTTTTTAGTTTATATATTTTTTTATCAAAATTTGTTTATATTAATAATTTAATTAAAAAGAATGCAGATCCGGATATCCGCATTTCCGGATGCAAGTGCATCCGCATCCGCACGGATCCTTAATATGCGGATCCAAATTTTTTCGAATTTGAATCTTCCGGATCTTTGCGGATACGGGCTGAATCCCAATTTTTTTGCCATCCATACTTTCTATGACTAATGTGTGATGATTTATTTTCGCCATAAAAAATATAAGGTGACTAGTTTATTATCTTTAGCAACTAAATTTTTTGTAATAAAATATTATTTTTCTAGTGACTTATTGTAACATTAATTTTTGAGAAATGATATTCTTCCCAGTCAAAGTCCACATAAATCTCGAAATTGCAGCATCTTTTTAAATTTTTGCATTGGTTCCTATTAAGAAGAAGAAGACAAAGCCCAAATGCAAAAAACGATATAAGAAAGTCATATATTACTTAATAGTGATTGACTGATAATGATCTTTGGAAGACAAATTTTGAAATGAGTTCGCTATTGGGAGAGAATGCTAAGAAAAAGGAGTGAGAGAAATGGCAGCTTGTTGTTGTCTAAAAATCTATCCGTGTAAGTGTATGTATCGAACAAGTAATAAAGTGATGAGTGAGAGTGTTGAACCTATAGGGACTAATATTATCCTATCACTATCTATCAATTTATATCTCTTAAGTTTAATCCAAACAATTAAATAAAAAGTTTTAACTAAAATTATAACTGTAAATTAAATGCAAAATAAGCAAGAAGATAATTAATGGATGATGAAACCTATGCTTGTAATTTCCTCTAGTAATCCCCTTATTAATTTTAGTCCAGTTCTTCTAATTAACCCAATTCAATTATCACTCAGAACACTAAAGTCTCTACAAGCCTATTTCGATGGTCAAGTAGATATATTACTCAAAATCAAGTCACTATATTT
The DNA here is from genome assembly GCA_030449835.1 of Clausena lansium. Lineage (NCBI taxonomy): Eukaryota > Viridiplantae > Streptophyta > Magnoliopsida > Sapindales > Rutaceae > Clausena > Clausena lansium. Next base: position 6,069 of record JASUUF010000041.1, read on the forward strand.
CTATGAGGATCAACTATAAGTAATTCATTAAGTTCAAGTTCCTTGATAAGTGCACATGCAATCTAAGTATGTTCCTATCTCAGATTAACACATGTTATTATATTTAAGTCTATAGATGCATGACTCTTCCGATATCTATGCAACTACACATATGCTATTCAATTGGCGATCGAGCAATCAAATAGATTACGTACAAAATATAATAAATAATCAATAAAAGATAATTTGGAAGAACTACGACATCAATCAATTAAGGTTCATACTAGGTTCCATTACAAACCTAGATAAAAATATTTAGTTCATAATAAAGAAATTAACATCCATAATAAAATAAAACATCTAAAATAAGAGGAGAGGAATTTAGAAAGAAAAACTCTTGATCTTCAAATTAATATTTCTCCCTTTTTGCGGCTGCAGCTTCTCTTTGTTTCTTTCTTCAATTCGTCCGCTACCGCTGCTCTTCTTGTTTTTCTTACTTGGCTTCCGTTCAAATTCCCCCTTTGTTTTGTGTGCGGCCGCTGCCCTTTATATAATGCTTCAGTCGGTGGCCCTCGAATCCTTAACTCAATTGGATTTTTAAAAAGGAATTAAGCCAAACTGCTACTTTCAATTCATGCATGCGTGAAGCCCCTGACAAATTCTTTAATCTCCAACAATTCCAAATTCTTTCCAATTCACATGAATGCTTGCATGACTTTGATTTTGTAACCAATTAAATTTCGGTCATTTAGCCTTGAATTCCACGTGTAAATTGGCCCAATTGTTTTCAAAACCAATTAATCTTCAGTGCTTTCCAATTTCTCGATTCTCTTATGTAGATTTTTTTCCCAATATTCCAATTTAATTCCTCTTTTAGCTCTCTTTATTTAGATATTACCAACATAAATAAAAACATAAATTAAGATAATAAATAATATAATAAGAATAAAAACTAAGAGTAAAATTAAGCTAAAAGATCTAAAATATTTATATAATATAAGTATATCAAATACCCCCAAACTTAATATTTTGCTAGTCCTCGAGCAAAAACTAAAATAAAAACTATGAAAACAAACTTCGAACTAAACCACTTTCGCAGGTGATCGCGATTGCATTTAGCGTATGCAACAAGCCTTTAAACCCCTAGGTGACCATTATGGATGAGTTATAGTCTTGTGAGGGTTTCCAGCGATGATACCCACAAACACCATTAAAGAATGCCTCAAATATTGCATAAAGTATATAGCTCAAAGAAAATTAAAAAATATTGGCAAAGTTCTAACTTTAATTCAATAGTCTGTCCCATCTCAAATTGGATTCTTGTGTATGTGTGAATCAATTCAATCAAAAGCCATTCCAAAAATCTTCAATTTCAACAACCTTTACCTTGAACAAAGAAAAGAGTAAGTCAAACTAATCTTACCATCTTAACGTCCAAATTTTTTTTTTCAATAGGCATATATTTTGCATTTTCTTTTGATTTTTCTTGAAGCATATGTTTTTTTTTTCATTTTTTTTTAATAGTCGGGAGCTTTCACTCTACCCCTTAAGGTAGTCTTCTTCCCATGGTAGATTATCCTCTACATATTTGTGGTACATAGGCCCAAATTACTCAAGGATAGCTTCACTCTTAAGGGTTATAGGTAGCTATTTCGACTTTGGTACTGTGTATACTATATTGTGGAGATAAGAATCAAGACAAACAGTCATTTACTCAATCTAAAATTCTCAACTCGGGTTGCGTCAATCTCAATTTCAAGTCAAAATTATGAAAGAATTGATATTATTTCTCAATATATTTAAAGAATCACAATAAAGATGAAACTAACACAAGAATCAAGTATAAACTAAGACAATATTAATCCCTTTTTAAGAACCATATTCATTTTCAACCATATACTTATCATCGACATAAAAAAAGTATTTTTTTTTATTTTTTATTAGGTTTATTTATTTATTTGTTTATTTTTTTGCAAGGAAATATTCCCACCCCCAAAACTTGAAATCAACATTGTCCTCAATGTAAATAAAAAGAGATGGAAAAGAGAAACTTCCCGGGTTTTGCACTTGAAGATGTGAACTTGTAGTGGAGTCATTAAGGGGCATGTGAAAAGTTGATGTTCATTAACTCCCAAACTTGTGCAAAAACCTAGATCACACAAAATAAAACAAATAAAAGAAAAGAAAGAAAAAAATGAGTAAAGACAAATTGTAAAATAAAATAAAAATAATAAAAAGTTAGAAAGGAAAGAAGAGATGATGGAAGAAGAAAAAGATTGGAAGAAAATAAAATAAAATAAAGTAAAATAAAAAAATTTTGTTTTTTTTTCGGTTTGGGTAGCTGTTGCTTGCGCTCGTGCACGCGCATCGCAGTGTTGTCCGAAAAAGGCAATGCACGCATGAGGGAGGAGCAGCTGCGAGCGGGCGCGAGTAAGTGGGATCCTAGGCGCCTGTCTGGGAAGCAGTTGCTCTCGCGTGGGAGGCGGTGTGCGGCATGCAAGTGCGCGCAGCTCGTGCTTGTTTGGAAGGCGGTTGCGCGCACAACCGTAGCTTGCGACTTTTTTTTTTTATTCTCCTTCTCCTTTGTTTGTAATCACCAACCCTCCAACCTTGCTATTTGATTCCTTGCAAAAAATAATAAAAATAAAATAAATAATTAATTAATTAAATAACTAACAAACTAATTTTAAAAATTTAAAGGAAATAATCAAAACAAAAGCAATAAGGTTAAATGAAATTGGGTTGCCTCCCAATAAGCGCTTGGTTTACAAGTCATCACCGATCGCCTTTTAAGAGATCGTTCAAGGAGGCTCGTTGATAGAAAGAAATGATCTAAATGAACTTTGCCTAAGTTTCTGCAATTAGGCCTCTTCCCATGAAAACAAGGTGATGAATCTTCATTGATAGACTACGATGTATTATATGAATGTCGGGAGGGTCGATGGATGCTTATCCTTAAATGCTTTGATCATTTTTCTATCCACCGCGTCGACTTGAAAACAATCCTAAGGTTCGATGGATACTTGATAGGAGTGAACACCTTAAAAATGACTTGCTCATTTTGAACTCTCAAAATCAATTTCCCTTCCCGAACATCAATCAAAGCTCTTCCTCGTAACTAAGAATGGTCGGCCTAGAATGAGAGATAACTCTATATCTTCAGGCATATCCAAGACAATAAAGTCTGCAGGAATATGAACTTATCAACCTTAACAAGTACATCCTCAACTATTCCCCTTGGATATTTTATAGATATATCGCCAATTAGAGGGTAACAGTTGTTTCCTTAGGTTATCCCAATCCTAATTTCTTGAAAACGAGAGAGAGGCATTAAATTAATACTTGTACCTAAATCACATAAAGCTTTATCAAAATAATAGTTTCCAATAGTGCAAGGTATATTAAAACTCCCTGGATCTTTAAGCTTTGGTGGCAACTTATTTTGCAAGAAGGGGTACGATCCTCGGTTAGCATAACAGTTTCATGCTCCTCAAATTTCCTCTTATTGGATAAAATCTCTTTCATAAATTTAGCATAGCTCGGCATTTGTTCTAATGCATCTGCAAAAGGAATGTTAATATGCAATTTCTTAAACACATCAAGAAATTTTAAAAATTGCTTTTCTAAGTTATTTTTTCGGAATCTTTGAGGAAATGGTATTGGAGGAACATAGGCCTTGACCGGTATTGTTGGTTAAGGTTGCGATATTTTTGAAGTCGTCTCCTTTGAAGCTATAGCAGCGTTTTCTGTTTGCTCTTCATCAACTTTTTTACTTCTTTTTGCGGCTCGTCAAGTTGTCTACCACTCCGAAGTACAATTGCATTCACTTGTTCTCTTGGATTTGTCTTCTTGTTACTAGGTAGAGTGCTTGTGGGACGATTGTAGATGGCATTTGAAAGTTGCCCCATTTGTGTTTCAATATTCCTAATGGAAGATGCTTGGCTCGAATTTGAGTTCTAGTTTCTGTCATGAATTGAGCCATGTTGGTGCTCATTTGATGAACCAATTCTTCCAAGGATGGCTTGTTCGGTTGAAGAGGTGCTTGAGATTGAAAACTTAGAGGAAACATAGGCTTGGTAGGCACTAAAGTAGTGTTATTGTTGTTCCAAGAGAAGTTTAGATGATTCCTCCAACCCGAATTATAAGAATTTGAATATGGGTTATTCGTATTAGCAATAAAATTCACAGATGCTAGGTTGCTAGGACAAACCTCACTTTGATGGTTATCTCCACGGACTTCACACATTGCAACGATGTTATGAGCAGGTTGAATCCCCAATATGTCTATCTTCTTGGATAAAGATGCCACTTGAGCTGTTAAAGTAGTAAAAGCATCAATTTCATGCACTCCGACCATCCTCTTTAGTTGTGCTCTGTCCATTGGCCACCTGGTAATTATTAGAAGCCATCTCCTCCAATAAGTTGTAGGCTACTTCATAAGATTTGGCCATCAATGTACCTCCCCGCTGCAGCGTCCACTATAACTCTAGTTGAACCACCCAAACCATTATAGAAGGTTTGGATAATTAACCAATCTGGTAAAGCATGGTGATGACATTTGCGAAGCTATTCCTTGAATCTTTCTCAAGACTCATACAAAGATTCACCTTCATACCGCCTAAAAGATGTGATGTCGTTTTGCAATTTAGTAGTCTTAGCAGGTGGAAAATACTTAGCTAGAAACTTCTTTGCTAAAGCATCCCACGTAGCAATTGAATTCCTTGGTAATGAATGCAACCAATCCTTGGCACTGTCTCTAAGTGAGAAAGGGAATAGTCTCAGTCGAATAGCATCATCAGTTACCCCATTGTACTTGAAAGTAGCACATATAAGAAATTAGCCAAATGAGTACTTGGATCTTGAATAGTTGAACCCCCAAACCGAGAAAGTTGAACCATTTGAATAGTTGTCGGCTTGAGCTTGAAGTTATTAGCATCTATAGTTGGGCACCGAATGCTTGTGTGGATCCCTCCAACCTTTGGAATTGCAAAGTCATGAAGTACCCTATGTTCATCCGCACTATCTACGTTAGCCATGATGAGATTCTGAAAATTTTCTTCTCGTATTTCTTTTCTATTCCTTCGATAAGTTCTCTCACTCTCTCGGGTCAAAAGGAATGAGTGCTAGCTTTCTGCACTACGCATAAACTAGCCAACAATCCCTATCAAGAAAGAATAATTTAGTCTCAAACTTAGTTAATTATAATCAATAGTAGCAATAAAAGACAATGAATAGTCCCCGGTAACGGCACCAAAAGCTTGTAGTCTAAAAATCTAACTACGCAAGTGTACGTATCGAACAAGTAATAAAGTGATGAGTGAGAGTGTCGTACCCACAGGACTAATATTATCCTATCATTATCTATCAATTTATATCTTCCAAGTCTAATCCAAACAATTGAATAAAATGTTTTAACTAAGATTATAACGATAAATTAAATGCAGAATAAATCAAAAGGAGAATTAATGGATGATGAAACCTAGGCTTGTAATTTCCCCTAATAATCCCCTTATTAATCTTAGTCCAGTTCTTCTAATTAACCTAATTCAATTATCACTCAGAACACTAAAGTCTCCACAAGCCTCTTCCGATGGTTAAGTAGATATATTACTCAAAATCAACCCACTATATTCCTATGAGGATCAATTATAAGCAATTCATTAAGTTCAAGCTCCTTAACAAGTGCATATGCAGTCTAAGTATATTCCTACCTCAGATTAACAAATGTTATCATATTTAGGTCTACAGATGCATGACTCTTCTGATATCATTGCAATTACACATATGCTATTTAATTGGTGATCAAGCAATCAAATAGATTACGCACAAAATATAATAAATAATCAATAAAAGGAATTTTGAAGAACTAGAAATATTAATCAAATAAGGTTCATACTAGGTTCCATTACAAACCTAGATAAAAATAATTAGTTCATAATAAAGAAGAAAATAACATCTATACTAAAACAAAACATCTAAAATAAGAGGAGAGGAATTTAGAAAGAAAAACTCTTGATCTTCAAATTAATCTCTCCCTTTTTGCAGCTGCAGCTTCTTTTTGTTTCTTTCTTCAATTCGTCCGCTGCTGCTGCTCTTCTTGTTTTTCTTATTTGGCTTCCGTGCAAATTCCCCCTTTGTTTTGTGTGCGACTGCTGCCCTTTATATAATGCTTCAGTCGGTGGCCCTTGAATCCTTAACTCAATTGGATTTTTAAAAAGGAATTAAGCCAAACCGCCACTTTCAATTCATGCATGCGTGAAGCCAACTTCAAAGCCCATGACAAATTCTTTAATCTCCAACAATTCAAAATTATTTCCAATTCACATGAATGCTTGCATGACTTTGATTTTGTAACCAATTAAATTTCGGTCATTTAGCCTTGAATTCCACGTGTAAATTGGCCCAATTGTTTTCAAAACCAATTAATCTTCAGTGCTTCCCAATTTCTAATTCTCTTATGTAGATTTCTTCCCGAATATTCCAATTTAATTCCTTTTGAGCTCTTTTTATTTAGATATTACCTATATAAATAAAAATATAAATTAAGATAATAAATAATATAATAAAATAAAAACTAAGAGTAAAATTAAGCTAAAAGATATTAAAATATTTATATAATATAAGTATATCACTTGTGCTGCCGTTTTGCTCTCAGCCTTCTCTCGTATAATAAATAATAAAAGAAAGGGCGACATTTAAAAAAAGGAAAAAAAACCGTAACATCTCGTTCTTCTCCTTCTTCTCCGCCACTTTCTTCTCCTTCTTCTTCCTTCTACTTCTCCTTCTCCTCCTTATTATTATTGATCTAATAAATTAAAAAAAAAAAGGACAGTAAAGCGACACATCTCTAATCTTCTTTCTCCTTCCTCTCCATCTCTCCACAACTCAACACCGTCACTTCTCCCTAAACGCCACAACACCGTCGTCAATCTCTCCATCTCTCTCAAAAAACTCAGCCTTTCTCTCTCCGTCTCTTCCTCTCTCAGCATAGGACGATATAGATCGTCCGCGCTCTCTCTACCATTGCTCGTAGATCCGATCAGCAGGCTCTCTCTGCCGTTGCTTAGATCCAGTCATCATTACCCTTCCATTTGCTTTGTTGTTTTTGGTTAGTGATTAAATTTATTTTTGGGATGTTATTTTTAATTTTTGGTTACTGATTTATTGTTTTTGCTTTCTGTTTTCCATTTGCATGTTGGATAAGGATTTTGACTTAGAATGTGCGAATTGGATCTAGTTAATTTTTCATCTGATTTTTATTTAATTTTTTTTATAAGGAATTTGATTTATTTACTGGAAGTTAGTTATTGTAGATTAAGAATCTTGATTTCAAGCTAATTACAACAATAATATTAAGAAGCTTTTTCGATTTGATATTCTTTGCCTCGAATTGGAACTTAAAACTCGAATTCTCAAAGACAATGAATTAACAATAAGGCTTTTCTAATCGGATATTCTTCGCCTCTCTTTTCGGCTGCAAGGGTTGAGATCTTCAGATCGGTTTCGATGGCTTTGTTCTAGAGGCATGTAATAAACCTAGATAATTTTGGAGATTATTTTTAGCCAAATTATTTGCATTTTGTCTTATTTGGTTCCCTTTCTTTGGTACATCATGAATTCTTAGTATTTTGTTCCTCCGTATGTGATTACACCATGTTGGTGCCTCTCTTTCGACAAATTTTAATGGGTGAATTTGAAGCTTTGGTTAGCTTCTTATGTTAAAAAAAAAAAATAGTAAGGCTTTTCTCGATTTGTTGTGTTGTGTCTTTTATGTGTGATTTTTGAATGTTGAAAATAAGGAATTCGTGGCCTTTCTTTTGTTTTTGCCTTTCTTTTGTCATTGCAATTGCAAAAGAGCCTTCTTTGTTTGTTGGTTTTTTTTTTAAGTTGGGTTCAAAAAGGCTCTAGTTTGGGGAAAAAAAAAAAGAGATTTTGTGAGTTTTGACACGATGATAAGATGGTGGATATCTCGCTCCGCAATTGATGAGTTGTTTGTGAGTTCTATAGTGCATTTGTTATATGGGTTTTACGTATTTAGCTCACCCGTGGCTTGGTGATCTCTCTCGGGTTTTGAATGAACACTTTTTCAAGCCGAATGTAGGAAGCTTAATATTATTTTTATAGTATAGTACAGATTAAATAGTAGATTGAGTGTTGATTAGCATCTTGTATGCATGATAATCTTCTAATCCTCATTTTTGAAACAATTTGCAACTATAACTGAAACCTTCGTTATCATAAACAAATTCAATCAATTAAGTCAAACATTTCAGCCATTTGAGACAACTGAATGTTAATATCATCTAAAAACACCTAAATTATAAAAATATGATGGTAAGAAAATAAAAAAGGGGAGGGAAGGTCAAGGTTGTGACAGGTTTTTATGGAAAATAATATAAAAATTATCTTTAATTAATTGTTGCTTATTTGCTCCAATTCTCTACTTTTGCTTATTTCTCTACCAAGGAGGTTCTACTTTTTTCTTTTTTTCTTATCCGTTTCTTCTTTTGAAAATGCTACTTTCTTTTATGGAAATTGAAAACAAAATGACTTCGGGAAAAAATAAAAAGCAAGTGAACTAAAAACTTGAGATGGCATTTCAAAGGAAAAAAATTTGAGATGGAAATTAAAGTTACTAAGGAAGATGCGGGACTAGTAGATATCCTAAAAAAAACTTGATGCGGGACTAGTAGATATTAGCCAAACACGTTCATAGATAACTACTCTCGGTATTTGATACTTTCAATAACTTGTAATCTTATCTTACAAACTCTTACTCGTTAGCTTGTACTTATCTCGTAGTGTTTGGCTTATCGGCTAAGTATGCTGACTTGTATTTATGAATTGTAATGTTACTCATTGTTAATAATAAAATCATACAATTTCTTTAGTAGATATAATTATTTTTTTATGCATAAACATGAGCAGCAAGATAACCGTAAATGAAATGAAAAGAATATTTATTTTTAAATTTATTTGGAAATGTAATGAATTGTTGTGTTGTGACAGTGGTCGGAGATTGATTGGTTATTAGCATTTTATATGGATGAAATGAAATTAAATGAATTTTTAATTTGTAATTTTTTTGGAAACGAAATGAATTGTTGTGTTGTGATGGTGGGTGGAGCCGAGTGTTTGTTAGCAGCTTAGCATCTTGTATGGATGAAATGAATTTTTATATTTTAATTTTTTTGGATATGAAATGAATTAATTGTGTAAATCCTAGTTTTCTTGTATGGATTTTGAGTTTGATTCAAAGAAGAGAAAAAGATGGATTTGATTGCTGTGAAAATGGCTATAGATTGAGTGTTTGTTAGCATCTCTGTCAAGTTAGTGACATTTGAATTAATTCCAATTAATTCAAATACTTGGTGATGCACCTTGGATTTAAATTATATCGATGATGAGCAGTTACAAATCTGAAAAATTCACATTTGAATTTATTCCAATGAATTCTTGATACCTAATAACACCGTATTTTATACTTTATATATTGTTTGCAAACGATAGATTTTTCTTGAACAATTTTTTTTTTGGTAGTTTTAGTAGTATATGTCATCTAGCACAAATGAAAATCGATATTCATTGCAAATACGTGACAAATGTGGTGACAATATGGAGTTGTTAACATTACCTACTACAAAGAATCCAAATTGCAAATTATGGAAATGTACGGGATGTAAAAACTTTCAATGGGCGTAAGACCGAAAATTTAGCGAAGAGAAAATTGTCTTGTTAGTGGGCGAAGTTAGGAAATTGACATTGGAGATTGAGCGTTTGCAGAGACAATTGGAAATAATATTGTGATTGTTGTACCATGTTGTTTATTCAAGGTTTTTTTTTAAGTTGTTTCAATTTGTATTATTTAGTGGAAAATATTTGTAGACATCAAACACTTCCAATTTGTATTATTTATGAACATTTTGAAACAAACTAGATGAACCATGCTAATTAATAGTAGAACATGACAATACAACCAAAAAAATCCGTCGAATGAATTGAATTACCAATACACAAACAAGTAGACTAGGAACGTTCCTATATATCAATTTTGAGACAATATTCTATAACATCGAATTTCCTAAGACATTGGACGGAAGCAAGAATGAAAATTTCATAATTGCAAGTCAGTGAATTCATTGTAACGGCACAAGACATATAATTTGCACGCACAACCATTACCATTCGTAATCTTCAAGCAAAGAAAATTTTGCACAGCTATGAAATAAAAAGAATTGTCAAAAATTTCACCAGACAAACAAAAATTCTCGAGAAATTAAACAACAATAGTTAAGTTAATCATCACTCCAAATAGTCATTTTAAGCCATAGCCAAGCAAAATGGTAGAACAAAATTTATAAGTCAAATCCAAGCTAAATGATAGAATAAATAGACTTAACAAAATATAAATTTCTAAATCAAACACATCATTTGTAGTTTTCATTAGATTGTTGATGTCCACTCTAGATCCTTGGTATGTCATCGAATGAGAAGAATAATGTGATTACAACGCATACGGTGGGATTGGTTGCTATATACACAAAAAAGTTAAAACATCATATTATATTTTACAAATTTTTAAATATTAAAATACACTAAGAATTTGTGATTTTAAGACGACAACTTACTATGTACCAATTATAAGGAAACGATCGATAAATATTATGTACACCAACTTGGGGTGGGTATACAGTACCTAAGTAAATAAAAAAAAGATATATATAAAATATATATTAAAAATAAAAAATTAAATTTCTTAACAAATTTAATTCTTACATTGTAGTAGCCTAAAGCCCCGTATTGGTTGAGATTTGCATTAATAGTGCCTCCTTCCCGTTGCTCAATAATATACTTAGTTAGGTAACTACAAAATATTGATGGATAAGTTAAACAAAATAATTAAGAAACTTACTATGGCCATGTTGCTCTTTGTGTGGAGATTTCATTAGCCATTTCATAAGAAGATGGTGCATCTTCTTGTAAATACTTGTAAAATTATAATGTGCAATTAAACGAAGAAATAATAGCAAATCGAGAAAACATATATTTATAATTCAACAAACCTTGTTTTTTTCTACAATCTTCTTCTTTTGGGCATGTTTCTTACGAATTGTAGATTGTTTTCTCAAACATGGAGGACAGCCTTTACGATGTGCCGCAACTAGATCATTGATTACATGTTCGGCAGTGTTGCTGCTGCAACTTATTTCACTCAAGCAACAGTTATTGGTGAAGTAGTTGTTTCCACACTTGCGCACCGTTTTTGCTTGGGCAAATCTTTCAATGCCTTATTTATCCAATCCAATACAAATTTGTAACTACTTTCATCATCGAAGCTATGTCCGCACTTCATTGAAAGCTGTACACATTTTGTCCTATCTCTCCCATTGAATAGATAAATGCGGCACACTCGTAACTAACTTTCGGTTTGCTATAAAATCTCCTCACATCTTTCCTCCATCTTGATAAAACATTTCGGAAGTAATTCAACGTTGTTACGTATCAACACTGCGAGGGCATGTCTACAAAGAATCCCTCTAAACTGAAACTTCGAACATATACAGCTAACTTCACACTCAGCCTCTTCAAAAACAACCTCAAAGCTTTTTTGTAACCTTGCCCATATGATTCACTGATTTCATATATTGATCCCACAGAATCCCGTATATCACAATACATCGGTGCAGTCAATTCTTGTTCGAATTCTTGAAACTTAGAAATGGTATACACCTCTTCAACTTGCTTCTCCATCTCATATCTTGTTACACATGGAGTTCTTTTCTTTGAAACACTTGGCATCCGCTTGCCATTCTAACTCAGCCTTTCCTTCTCAATGCATTTTCATATTGCTTCGCAAACTACTTCAAATTTGTTTTTGAGTTAACAAACCCATCAAAAAATGCATTCATACTTTCACTTACTGAGTTGTTGACATTCTTGCCCAAAAGCTGTCTTTCAAATAGCATGGAACCCAACGATACCTCTCATCATATCAGCCATTCAACCAATCATTATCCCATAAATCATATGTCGCAATCATGTCATGCCAAGCTTTCTCAAACACAAAGCAGGCTTAAGTGAATCATAAACAGCAGTAAAGCAATGAAGAAATAATACCTTCACATTCTTTAAAAGCCCCTAACTTCTCGGGCACCCTCTTCATAATATGCCACAAACACCATCGATGCCTAGTCGTCGGAAAAACAATCTCAATTGGCTTTTGCATTGCTGTCTCTTGAGTACGTAATGATACCACTTGGCGGAGAATCGGATATGCATGATAGCCACGCCTCAAATAACCATGTAAATGTCTCCGTATCCTCGTGTGAAATCAATCCGCATCCTAACAAAATAAACTATCCATGATGATTAACTCGACGAAAGGAGCGAATGGCATATCATACTTGTTGGTGAGATATGTGGTGTCAAATGCGATGACGTCTCCAAAATATTTGTAGGCTGCCCTACTCCTCCCATCTCGCCCAAAATACATTCTTTAGTCGATCCTGCTCATCCACATCAATGCTAAAAAAAACCCCTTGCATTCGCTTCTTTTACCTGGAAGTACTTTAGAATTAACATAGCATCTCCTTCTCAAGTTGTAATTGCCTAGCTTTGTCAACAAAATTTCTACAATCTTTTTCTAAGAATGAGATATTTTCAAATCCACCAACTTCGACAACTATAGAATTAAAATTCTTTGCAATGTTCATTCCCGCACAATCATTTTTATCAATACGTTTTTTCACCGTTGCACTAATGCTACAGTTACAAGGAAAATATCTAGCTTTATTCGAACTCAATCCATGATTGTGTTGAAGGTTTAAAATTCGAAGAACCCATTTTCCATCTTCATTTACACAACCTCCGATTCTAGCATCACAACCAGTTTTCGCACTTGGTTTTGGCTCCAATACATTGGTAGATTTACTTTCGACTTGCCGCTACGGCCACATGCAAATGTCGTGTATCTTACATTCCCATCATCCCCTTTCTTGCTAGTTAGCTTCTTAACAGAAATCCTTCTTTTTGCCATACACTTTGTAAAACGACAACCCCGCACGTCGTTTCTCTCGCGCTTCTTTCGACAACTTCGTGCTCCCAAACATTTCTCTTTTGACATTAGGGTGGCAATCGCCACGAGTTCCAAGGTGGCACTCATTCTTTTCACCACTCTCATGCTTGAAAAGTATGATGAGAAAAATTTAACCAATATCAAAATCATCAATCCATTATCTCGTTGTTAGTAAACCTCATTTTTTGAAAATTTGTTTTCTAAATGTACAAGTTGTTCATCATACTCTCGAGCCTCCATTCAAAGTATTTCACATCATTGAAAGTAGAAGCAATGCAAGCAAGAAAAAAAAAGCAACACATTACATATATTGGTTATCAATTTTTCTTTCCTTCTCTTTGTTATTTAAAACCAGTTTCACACGAATTGCGGTGTAAATGTCGAAAGATTATTTCAACCATACATATTAAAATAATGAATGTTTTAGTTGACATTTTTACCCAAAAAATACTATTTGATGTTTATTTCAATATTCTTATATTACTTTTGGTACATTGTATTGCATTATTTAATATAGGGCTTATTATATTAAATTATATTGCATTAGCATTGTATTAGGTCCCGTTTGGGATTGAGATGTTTGTACCTTTTATGCTGCGCCATTGTGGAAAAAAAGTTGTAACTATGAAATAAAAGTTAAAAGTATATAATAAATAAAATTTTTAAGTAATTATTTTGACAACATTAATAAAGACGTAATATATTTTTCAACATACAAGTGAAAAATAATATCAACTTAGCTTCTAAACTACAACAAATAGTGTTTACCAAACAATTTAGTACTATATCTTTTAAGCTATACTTATCCAACATCAATCTCAAAGTGGGCCTTATATTAATACTACCAAACACACCCTTAATTCATAAATAATAAAATTTTAAAAGTTTTGGGAAGTAAAACAAATTACTTAAATAGCAGGGAAAAAGACACTTATACCCTCAAGATTTGGAGAAATGGTCATGTAAACCCAAATTTCAAGTAAAGGGCACCAAGATTCCCTTGGCTCTATTGACTCAAAGAATTAACAATAATGTTTTATAATAAATAGAGATATAATATTAAAATAAATGTAACAATACATACATTTTAAAAATAATTTTAATATTTAAAAATATTTTATATAATACAATCTTATACTATATTAAACTCAATTTTATAATAAATAGAAACATAATATTAAAATAAATCTATAAAAATTTAAATTATTTTCAAATATTATATAAACTAATTTTAATTGTATATTATTAATACATGAGATATATTTTATTGATTGTAAAATCTATTTAACCCAAATACTTATTTAAAATTTGTATAATAAATACAAATATATTATTAAAATAAATATAATAATTTACATTTAAGAAATTATTTTATATATAAAAAATATTATAATATTATTAGTCTATTAGACAAATTAAACTATTTAAATTATATTTGTTTTTATTAAAAAAATTTTAAAGTCAAATTTTTAAGCTACTATCTACGAAAGTATCGTAGTCAAAAAGGAGTCTTGGTGTCTCTTATTGAAAATTTGGGTGTCGACACCATTTTTCCAAACCTTGGGAGGGCGGCGTCCTTTTCCCTGAATAATACTCTTAACAAATTATAAAAAAGTTTAAATAATTAATACAAATATTTTGAATAAGATATATATTGAGATATGATATAATATTTAACATTTTAAATTAATAAACTTTACTAGTTCCGCGGACCACCAAAAAAAAATCTAACATTTTTGAGAAATAATTAATCTTATAAAATTAGTTATCGAATAACTTATCCAATTCATAAATTAATATATAACCATAACATAGATATTTGATTAAAAAAATTATATTTCATAAATAAAATAATAATATATTGCAATTTTGTTTGTATTTAATTAATTTGTATTCACGTTAATTTAAATAATAAATAATAAATTTTTGGTTAATAGTAGTATAGCATACATATTATGTAATGATATTATATAGATACAGTAGATTGTATATTTAACGATTTTTTTCTGTACTAATTTAAATTAAATAAATACAAAATAAATAATAATTAATTAAATATTTTAGATGATTTCAGTAATAAAATTATTGTTACAATCATATTCAGTCCTTAGTTGCACCAAACGTAAGCCAATACAAAATATTAGTCCAATTCAATCCTATAAAATCCAATCTATTTTAGCATGACAAACACATCCTAATAGGGAGAGGTTGTTATATGAAGGTGACCTAGCTCTCAAAAATTGACTCTAGTTAATTTGGTAGAGCAAGATAAAGCCCACTACAAGTCCTTATCATTCCTTATCAATTTATTGAATACAATGCAACCTGCAAAACACATGCCGAAGAAGTTTTAGAAGCAAATTCTGCCTATATAAATACTTGAGAGCACATGCATACTTCCATCCCGCCATCATTAGCTAGCAGTTAAAGAAATTGTCAAGTTCAATCATTTTGTCTATCTAGAGAAAGATGTCAACTCAACAAGCTTCATCAGAGAAAACTACTCGTAACGCTGCAGATTTCCATCCTAATATATGGGGAAACCATTTCCTCGCATGTCCTTCTGAGGTAATTAAACATCTCATTACCCATTATATACATTCATTGAACATGCATGCAAGCTCATTAGTCTTTGTTTGCATACAGACGATTGATACTTGGAATCAAGAACAGCACAAAGAATTGAAAGAAGAGGTGAGGAGAATGATGGTGTCAGATGCAGACAAGCCTGCACAGAAATTGCAGTTGATTGATGCGGTTCAAAGGTTAGGTGTGGCTTACCACTTTGAAAAGGAGATTGATGACGCATTGGAGAAAATAAGTCATGACCCTTTTGATGATAAAGATGATCTCTACCTTGTCTCTCTTTGTTTTCGATTGCTTAGGCAGCAAGGAATAAAGATGTCGTGTGGTATGAAATATTTCTTAAGCTATATTAACTGCAAAATCTTTCCTATTAAATATAAGACGTCTAATTGAGTATCGATTACCTGGATTGTTTAATGTGATTAGATGTGTTTGAGAATTTTAAAGATGACGACGGAAAATTCAAGGCATCATTGATGAATGATATTCAAGGCATACTAAGTTTGTATGAGGCAGCACACCTAGCCATTCACGGAGAAGATATTTTAGATGAAGCAATTGTTTTCACGACCACTCACCTTAGGTCAATGATATCTAATTCTCATGTAAACTCTACTTTTGCTGAACAAATACGTCATTCTCTCAATGTTCCTCTCCGTAAAGCCGTACCAAGGTTAGAGGCAAGGTATTTCTTGGATATCTACTCGAAAGATGATTTACACGATGAAACTTTGCTCAATTTTGCAAAGTTAGACTTTAATATACTACAAGCAATGCACCAGAAGGAAGCAAGTGACATGACCAGGTAGCTTAATATTCTTCTATGGTGAAAGAGCTTGTTTGGTGTTGTTTTTAGAAATGGGAGATTGCCACTTTCCCTTGAAAGAAACCATGCATTGCCACTTACTAGCTCCGAGTGTATTCAAAGAAAAATATCTTCTTACAATTACTATTATCATTATTTTTAATAACACCCAAACATAAAGTTTTAGAGTTTAATAAAATTTCAACTATATACTCCAGAATTGTCAATAGTTAGTTATTGGTAACTGTTGGTTGTGCTTTTTGTGTGTTGTGTGTTTTTTGCAATGTGTATGAGAAACATTAAGTCAATTTGCTTGGAAATGAGGTAATAGGGTAAATTCAAGAATTTGTGAACCAATATTTAAGAAAAGCTGGTGCAAACTTAGAATGGAGGCAAATATCTAAAGTATACAAAAGAGTGAGAATATTCTTTTAAGGTTATAACATTAGGGAGAAAATGGTATATTAATGAAAATATTTCAGAAATAAGTGGTAAAAGATCATTTCTTGGAAACTTAATTTCTTATTTTCTTTTTACGAAATAAATTTTCCTAATAAAATTTAGAAGATTCCCATTTCCCCTTTAAAGTTTTTGGCTTTTACTACTTACACCTTATAATTTTCATAATTCCATTTTACCAATTGACATCCAAATTTCAATGAAAAAAGGTGATTTGTTTTACGGATGAGTTAACTTTTACTCTAAAATGTTTGATGTCACGGAGATAAGTAGTTAAAATTTAAAACATGTAGAATATGTCAATGTTTTTATCAAAACTCTCAAATGGGTCCTAAGTCTTTTAATATTAATTAATTTATATATGATAATGAAAAATGAAACCAAATTGCTTTCTTCTCTACATTTCTCCCATACAAAAGCAAATATTTTTATCTTGACAAACTTATAATGTAAGTGAATCTTTAATTTAGTAAATTGGCTAATTTGATTTGAAATTAAATTTCAGGTGGTGGAGAGATTTAGACTTCCCTACCAAGCTGCCTCATGTAAGAGATAGAATCGCAGAGTTATATTTTTGGGTGCTGGTGGGAATGTACTATGAGCCGAAATTCACCTTTGGTAGAATTTTTTGGTCCAAACTAATATGTGTCATAACCCTAATTGATGATACATTTGATGCCTACGGTACTTTTGAAGAGCTCACAGTCTTTACTGAAGTAGTTACAAGGTTTAAAATGATAGTTACATGCTTAATTAGAAAAGCATTTCATTGGTATAATTATCTTTTTTCAAAACATACATATTAACAAAAATTATTAATTAATGATTATTTTCTTTACAGATGGGACATTGGCTACAAAGATGCACTACCAGAATACATGAAATTCATTTTCAAGACACTCATTGATGTTTACGGTGAAGCTGAGGAAGAACTGGCAAAGGAAGGGAGATCATGCAACATACAATATGCAATACGATCGGTAGGCAATATCATTTCATTTGATTTTGCATTTTGGTTGTTGGGCAGGGCGCATGATTGTTGACTTTGCTTATGTTCCTCAATTTCAAGAACTAGTTCTGAAGTACTTTATCGAAGCCAAGTGGTTAAATAAAGGTTATATTCCGAGCATGGACGAATACAAATCAGTTTCATTAAGAAGTACCGGTTTGTTACCAGTAGCGGTAGCTTCCTTTCCTTACATGGGTGACATTGCAACTAAGGAGGTTTTTGAATGGGTACTCAATAACCCTAAGATCATAATAGCGGCAGAAACCATTTTCAGGTTAATGGATGACATAGCAGGCCACAAGGTATGTGTAGTACTCTCGCTCTCTCTCTCTCTCTATCTATCAACCTATATATATATATATATATATATATATATATATATATATATATATATATATATATATATATAATTCAATCAGTTTTACAGTTCATTATTAATTAATAATCTTCATTCTACATATAAGAGTATTTAGACTATATTTAATTAATAATAATATTAAATATATAACATATTGGTGCAAATAATAATCCCGCTGGAGGATTATGTTACATACATTAAGGTGCACCTTAATACATAACATAACATACCATATATATATAAAAAAAAAAAAGAAAACTTTAAGAAATTAATTATGGGGATTTTTTTTTATTATTATTTTACTTAAGCTATTTGCGATTCCGATGTAGTTTGAGCAAAAGAGAGAACATAGTCCCTCAGCTGTTGAATGCTACAAGAATCAATATGGAGTGTCCGAGGAAGAGGCAGTTGAAGCGTTGTTGTTAGAAGTTGGTAATAGTTGGAAAGTTATAAATGAGGAGCTTCTTAACCAAACGGCTGTTCCGTTACCTCTGCTTCAGCTAATTCTTGATATGACACGTTCATGCTATTTCATATACGATGATAGTCAAGATCGCTTCACGCATTCATCGATGATGAAAGACCAAGTTGCCTTGTTGCTAAGGGACCCCGTTAAGCTCTGATGATTAAAGTTATGTTATTGATTTCCTACCATATATTTGACCACTTGATACTAAAATAAGTTGGTGCCTGCTATTTAGCTAGTCATGCGTAGCTAGGGCCTAGGGCATGGTTCAATTGATTAGGCATATATTCTAGAGAAAATAAAATGTCTATGAACGAATCTTGCTCGCATCAACTTAATAATAATGTAATTTATTCCTTCCATGTCTATTTGGTGTAGTAATAACCTAAAAAAAAAATGTTGGTGCTGTCTAGTCTGCTATTAAAATAAACAGCTAGCATTCATGTTACGGAACATCCTTGTGTTCAGTTCACAATAAAGTATTGTAATTCATATTAAGGGTGTGTTTAATGATTGATTGACTTAATAGAAATATAAAAGAATGGATTTTGGATGGGGTACACAAATTTGGGAATAAGAAAATTGGAATCTCATTATCATGAGGAAGGTGGGAATGAAAGTAGAGGAATGGATGGATAATAAATTGACATTTTTACCCTTAAGGTGTATTTACTTTATGGATTAAGGAATCAAAACGAGGAATAATTCCAATTGAGTGTGTTTAGTTCTAAAAATTGAATTCTATAATGGGAATGAGAATGTTAATGAAGAATAGGAATCCCTTTTCCGGGGAGGTACGAATGGGATTCCCATTCTTTGAATTGACTCTTTTGCCTCTAATAATATAATACAAAACTTTCTTTCATGCCCCAAATATAAATATTTAAAATGATAATAGTAATAGTATTATCATAGTAGTAATAACAACAATAACAATAAAAATAATAATAATGGTAATAGTAATAGTAATTGTAATAATAGTAATAATTATAATTATAATAACTATTAAATAGTAATAGTAACAATGATAATAATAATAAGTAATAATTATTGTAATAATAACATCATCAACAACAACAACAACAACTAGTTTATTTGAAAATCATAAATATTACACTCAATATCATAATAAAC
Source organism: Clausena lansium (assembly GCA_030449835.1). Classification (NCBI taxonomy): domain Eukaryota; kingdom Viridiplantae; phylum Streptophyta; class Magnoliopsida; order Sapindales; family Rutaceae; genus Clausena; species Clausena lansium. The sequence continues at coordinate 25,940 of JASUUF010000041.1, forward strand.
ATGCATATATTTTATTTAAAAATGTTTACTTATTATTTTGTTAGTGAACAAAAACGTAATTTAACTAAGGACATTTTACCAATATGTAGCAATCTATTTGGATTACAAAATAAAGTAAACATATAAATGAGAAATAAAATTCATTTTGATTTTGAGTCTTGTACCCTAAAGTAAACAAATTATTATGACACCCATTTCTCATTTCTTATTTTAATTCCAGCTATTATGATATTAGACCATTCCGATTCTTGTCCATTTTGTTCTAAGAAGTAAACGCACCATAAGCCTCTACTTTCTAGTGCATTATGGTTATAGTGATAAATGGGTTAATTCGAGGAAACTCAAACCTCCATAAACATATTTTTGGTACTTCAAGGGATCAAATTCCTTCCAATACAGCCTACTTAGCTGCCAAATAAAATATTCCAGCCTACCATTATTGACATTGATGCTAGTTTAAATACTAGTTTACAAAACTTAGATAAAGATTAGGAACACAATGGATCCCATGTTCCCTAGAATTATGTAAACACAACAACTTCTTTTACTTAGTTAAAATTAATTACGATAACAACTCAAAAGAGATAAAAGAGATAAAGATAACCTAAAATAAGATTATATAAAAGTTTATTTTTTTTTCTAAGACCGCTTCATTCCTTTCCCTTTAGAAAATACCCTTGTCCTCGGGGGTAACATTTATGAAGCAAAAGTATTCTCGCCTGCCCCTTGATCATTGTGTTTTCCATCACCAACTTAAGCTCTCTCCAAAGACAAACATTCCTTCAGTCGAGTCAATCCAAAAATTGAAGCACCTCCATTTGTTCTCATGGATTCCTCATCGTGATGCCATTAGTTTTCTTCGCTCTCCGCCAACAACCACTAATGGAATTGGTTTCCAAACATCATCTTTTATTTATTTTTCTAAAAACTAAAATTTGGGAAAAGAGATGTTAGGTGTTGTGTTTACGAATAATAACCAAAATATGATACCAAATGTTACAGACACAATTTTCTCGCAACAGGAAATCAAACAAAATAAAAAGAACAAGTGATAAATGAGTTAATTCGAGGAAATCCAAACCTCCATAAGCAAGTTTTTGGTATTTTAAGGAGCCAAATACCTCGCAATACAACTATTCAATTGCCACCAGCCTACTATTATTGATATTGATGTTAGTTTAAATATTTGCTTACAGCACTTAGATAAATATATTAAGAGCATAATAGGCCCCATGGTCCCTAGAATTATGTAAACACAACAACTTCTTTTACTAGTCAAAATAAACTATGATAACAACTCAAAAGCGATAGAGATAACTTAAGAATACAATTATATAAAAAATAAAAAAAAAAAAAAAATTTGGAACACCGTTTCATCATTTTAAAAATTGTTCTCTTTCAACACCTAACTAGCTTTTCATTTTAAGTGTTTTTTATTTGGCAATCGTTGAGTAAGACTTACCTAGATAAATAGGGTAATATTAACTCGTTATTATTAATCTTATTATTGATCTAAGACGTGCCCAATATTAATTGAAAATAGCTTAATTAGCTTGCATTCAAGATTTATTTGGTGCACATAAATAAATGGCATGTTTATGTCAAGAGAGGTGATAAATCCGCAACACGGCTATAGGTTTTTTTTAATTTAAATATGAATTGAATTGGTTGGCTGGCACTACGCCACAATGTCCAAAGACTATCCAATTATTATTTTACCGAGTAGTGCTACACATCTCAAATTCTTTACCTCAAACGATTATCTTAATTGACGTGACATTCATCAATTGATAGATGAGATAATACACCTAATTCACTTAAATATTGAAAGGAATTATCAACCACTTAATGAATGATACATTGTTTGTGATGAAATTTGGGATGTCTATAATTACTCTATTTTATAAGTCGAAAATTTATACAACTATCGAATTCAAATAAACAATAAATTTAGTCAAAAATCTGTAATAAATTAAGAATAATGTTTAGAATCTCAATATTTGAGTTTTAATTTTAGTCTTAAGAATATATAAACGATGAGCTTCTCAACCCCACGAACTGTTCCGTTATCCCGGCTTCAGCGGATTCTTTATTTCGGACATTCGGCCCATTTTATGTACGACGATGGTCATGATCGCTTCACCCATTCATCGATGATGAAACACCAAGTTGCCTTGTTGCTGACGGATCCCTTAAGCACTAAAGATTAACATTATGTTATTGACTTTCCATTGTGTATATTTGAGCAGCTGTAATAAATAAATTAAGTTAGTGCTATCTTTTTTAGCTAGTAGTGACTCATGCGTAGCCAGGGGATGCTTCAATTTATTAGGTCTTAATTTTAGTTAAAAAATCCTAATAACTTTTAAGATTAAATTGGACTAAATGAGAGAATTGGGATCTCATGGGTTCCTAATATAAATTCTAATCCCAAATCTTGATTATTATTGAATTTGGGCGTAATAATATGAACTAATCTCGTCCCAACAAGATGAGATTTTTTTCTACCATCCCTACCTTATATTTACATAATCAAATGGAAGATCGCTAGTTTCCCCTGCTAATACGGAAATGTAAAAGATTGATAAGCTATAGAGAAACAAGTTTCGAGAATAATGAAAATATTATTGATAAGTCTGAATAAACAAAACTAAAAGGTTTTTTTACCCTTTTATATTAACTATAAATATTACGAATTTACTAAAATAGGCAAACCTAAAATGTTATTTTATAATAAAATTCTTCTACTGTAAATAAGGAAAACAAAATAAACGGCACCCAAATTCGATATTTTAAAAAAATCCGAAAGTAAAAAAAAAACTTTAATTATCTTGGTCTTTCATTTAGAATTTTTTTACATACTTTTTTTGGATGGAAGAATTGAATACGGATATATTTCATTGAGAAATTAATTCGTTTCTTTGAGAAATTAATTCAATTAACATTGCATTATTGCCTATATATTTTTATTTATAGCTATTTGCCTTGCTATTTACTATTCTTTTAGCATTAGCAATAAGACTTTCTTTTGTAAGATTATTCTTCTACACCAATTAAGTGTTTCTTAAGTTTTTTTTATTATTAACATTATTTTTTTAATCATGTAGGGCCAATTGATAGATGAAGGAGCAAAATGATGTACCAATAATAGATGATCAAATTGTGACATACTTTTGGGTAAAATCTTTAATTTTATAAAGATCGAAAATGACGTACCTTCAAAGTTATCATCTACTACAACACTGTCTCAATAAAATAAGGATCAAAAATTAAAATTAAGAAGCAAGATGGCAAATTTGAGGATGTTGAAGCATTCATGAAACAACAACCATTGTATACCTAATTCTCCTTTTGTGTAATGTTACTTTTATTTTTCTTCTACAATGTAATCTTACTTTTAGCCTACTGATTTTTTTATTTTTTAGATTTTAGATTTCTTTGTGATGAATTATATTTATGTTAATAATATTTTTCACTTTAAAGTTCTTTTGTCATTAAATTTTGAATTTTGTGACTACATATTGTTATTAAAATTTATGTGAGACTATATAAACTGTCCTTAAAATAAATTTGAGACTAAATTAATTACCAATTGTAGTTACAAAAATTGTCACAAATGACAACTACTTGAGATTATTTTGTAACGTTACGATATGTAAACTTCAACAATAGAAAAATAGCGTTGCTAATTGTAAACCTCAAAAATGACAATTTCTAATAATCATTGAGACTATATTTATATACTCTTGAGACAAATATTGCAGTCACTATAAAGCATCTATTGTGACAAATATGTAGTGTCATTGATTGCATTTTAAATACCATTTATGACAATTTTAACTTAAATTTAAAACATTAATTTTTGTCACAAAAACACATTTTTAACCTGACGAAAATAATTTTGGTCATTAGAACCTTTTAAAATAGTCTTTCTATTAGGTTTGGCATCCCGATCCGGATCCGCAAAAAAATATGCGGATCCGAATGCGGGTAAAATCCGCAACAGATGCGGGCATATATTGTAGGTATCCGGATCCGCAAATTTAAAATTCAATAATTTAAAATATAATTTAAAATTTTAACAATTTACTTAATCAACATAAAATTCAATCATAATTCATAATTAACAATTCAACATTAATAACATACAATAACATCATAAATCTACAATTAAAAATACCACAACATAAATCAAACAAAAAAAACATAAATTCAACAATTTAACTAATAATATCAAATAAAATCTAATCATAAATTCATAATTCAACAAATAAGAATTCAACATGAATAACATACAACAACGTTATAATCCACAATTAAAAATACCACAACATAAATTAAACATAAAAAATAACATAAATTCAACAATTTACCTAATAATATCAAATAAAATTCAATCATAAATTCATAGTTCAACAATTAACAATTCCACATGTTGTAACATACAACAACATCATAATCCGCAATTAGAAATACCACAACATAAATCAAACATAAAAAATAACATAAGTTCAACAATTTACCTAATAATATCAAATAAAATCCAATAATAAATTCATAATTCAACAATTCAACATGCATAACATACAACAATATCATAATCCACAATTTTAGGCTTTTTAATTTATATATTTTTCTATCAAAATTTGATTATATTATTAATTTAATTAAAAAGAATGCGGATCCGGATATCCGCATCCACACAGATCCTAATTCTTAGGATCCGCATTCATATTTTTTAATATGCGGATATAGATTTTTCCGAATCCGAATCCTCCGGATCTTTGCGAATCCGGGCCGGATCCCAATTTTTTTGCCATCCCTACCTTCTTTGACTAACGTATGACGATTCATTTTTCGTCATAAAAAATATAAGGTGACTACTTTGTTATCTTTAGCGACTAAATTTTTTGTAATAAAATATTATTTTTCTAGTGGCTTATTGTAACATTAATTTTTTAGAAATGATATTCTTCCCAGTCGAAGTCCACATAAATCTCGAAATTGCAGCATCTTTTTGAGTTTTGGCATTGGTTCCTATTAAGAAAAAGACAAAGCCCAAATGCAAAAAACGATATAAGAAAGTCATATATTACTTAATAGTGATTGACTTGGTAATGATCTTTGGAAGAGAAATTTTGACATTAGGGTGGCAATTTAGGAGGCGGGCTGGCAATTTGCCACGAGGTCCAAGGTGGCACTCATTCTTTTCACCAGTCGCATGCTTGAAAAGCATGATGAGAAAAAATTTAACCAGCATCAAAATCATAAATAAATTATCTTCTCGTTCGTAAGCCTCCATTTTTTGAAAATTTGTTTTCTAATTGTACAAGTTGTTCATCGTACTCTCTCGAGCCTCCATTCAATATTTCACATCATTAAAAGTAGACGCAATGCAAGCAAGAAATAAAAAGCAACACATTACATGCATTGTTTATCAATTTTTCTTTTTTTCTTTGTTATTTCAAACCAGTTTGACACGAATTGCGGTGTAAATGTCAAAAGATTTTTTCAACAATACATACTAAAATAGTGAATGTTTTATTTGACATTTTTACCAAAAAAAATACTATTTGATGTTTATTTCAATATTCTTAGATTGCATTCGGCACATTGTATTGCATTAGCATTGTATTAGGCCTTGTTCGGAATTGAGATCCGTACATTTTATCTGTACATTTTTTGTGCAAAAAAAAGTTTGTAACTATGAAATAAACGTTAATAGTATATAGTAAATACAATTTTGAAGTAATGATTTTGACAACATTAATATTGACGTAATATATTTTTCAACATACAAGTGTAAAATAAAATTAACTTAGCTTCTAAGTTACAATAAACACTTTAGTGCTATATCTTTTGAGCTATACTTATCCAACCTCAATCTTAAGCGGGGCCTTATATTAATAAGCAAAACACACCCTTAATTCATAAATAATAAAATTTTAAAAGTTTTGGGAAGTAAAACAAATTACTTAAATTGCAGGGAAAAGACACTTATACCCCTAAGATTTGGAGAAATGGCCATATAGACCCAAATTTCAATAAGGGGCACCAAGAATCCTTTTGACTATAATACCTTTTGGCTCTATTGACACAAAAAATTAACTCTAATGTTTTATAATAAATAGAGATATAATAATAAAATAAATGTAACAATACATACATTTTTAAAATAATTTTAATATTTAAAAATATTTTATATAATACAATTTTGTATTATATAAAACTCGATTTTACAATAAATAAAAACATAATATTAAAATAAATCTATAAAAATATAAATTATTTTCAAATATTATATAAACTAATTTTAATTGTATATTATTAATGCATGAGATATATTTTATTGATTGTAACATCTATTTAACCCAAATACTTATTTAAAATTTGTATAATAAATACAAACATATTATTAAAATAAATATAATAATTTACATTTAAGAAATTATTTTTATATATTAAAAAATACTATAATATTATTAATCTATTGGACAAATTAAACTATTTAAATTATATTTGTATTTATTAAAAAATTTTAAAGTCAAGTTTTTAAGTTACTATCTACGAAGGGTATCGTAAAATCTTATTAAAAACTTGAGCGTTTACATGACCATTTCTCCAAACCTTGAAGGAGTAGGTGTCCTTTTCCCTAAATAATATTCTTAACAAATTATAAAAAAGTTTAAATAATTAATGCAAATATTTTGAATAAGATATATATATTGAGATATGATATAATATTTAACATTTTAAATTAATAAACTTTACTAGTTCCGTAAAACCCCTAAAAAAATCTAACATTTTTGAGAAATAATTAATCTTATAAAATTAGTTATCGAATAACTTATCCAATTTATAAATTAATATATAACCATAACATAGATATTTGATTAAAAAATAATATTTCATAAATAAAATAATAATATATTGCAATTTTGTGTGTATTTAATTAATTTGTATTCACGTTAATTTAAATAATAAATAATAAATTTTTGGTTAATAGTAGTATAGAATACATATTATGTAATAATATTACGTAGATAAAGTAGGTTGTATATTTAATGAGTTTTTTTTTGTACTAATTTAAATTAAATAAATACAAAATAAATATTTAATTAATTAATTGTTTTAGATGATTTCGGTAATAAAATTATTGTTACAATCATATTTAGTCCTTAATTACACCAACCGTAAGGCAATACAAAATATTAGTCCAGTTCAATCCTATAAAATCCAATCTATTTTAGCATGACAAACACATCCTAACAGGGGAGAGGTTGTTATATGAAGGCGACCTAGCTCTCTAAAATTGACTGTGGTTAATTTGTAGAGCAAGATAAAGCCCAATACAAGTCCTTATCATTCCTTATCAATTTATTGAATACAATGCAACCTCGCAAAACGCATGTCGAAGAAGTGTTAGAAGCAGATTCTCGCCCATATAAATACTTGAGAGCACATGCATACTTTCATCACGCCATCGTTAGCTAGCAGTTAAAGAAATTGTCAAGTTCAATCATTTTTGTTTGTCTAGAGAAAGATGTCAACTCAACAAGTTTCATCAAAGAAAAGCTGTTCGTAAGGCTACAGATTTCCATCCTAATATATGGGGAAACCATTTTCTCACATGTCCTTCTCGAGGTAATTAAACATCTCATTACCCATTATATACATTCATTGAACATGCATGCAAGCTCATTAGTGTTTGTTTGCATACAGACGATTGATACTTGGACTCACCAACAGCATAAAGAACGAAAGAAGAGGTGAGGAGAATGATGGTGTTTGATGCAGACAAACCGAACGTAAATTGTGGTTGATTGATGCGGTCCAAAGGTTAGGTGTGGCTTACCACTTTGAAAAGGAGATTGATGACGCATTGGAGAAAATAAGTCATGACCCTTTTGATGATAAAGATGATCTCTACCTTGTCTCTCTTTGTTTTCGATTGCTTAGGCAAGCAAGGAATAAAGATGTTGTGTGGTATGAAATCTTTCTTAAGCTATATTAAGCTGCAAAATCTTTCCTATTAAATATAAGACATCTAATTGAGCCTCGATTACCTGGATTGTTTAATGTGATTAGATGTGTTTGAGAATTTTAAAGATGACGATGGAAAATTCAAGGCATCATTGATGAATGATTTTCAAGGCATACTAAGTTTGTATGAGGCAAAGCACACCTAGCCATTCACGGAGAAGATATTTTAGATGAAGCAATTGTTTTCACGACCACTCACCTTAGGTCAATGATATCTAATTCTTATGTAAACTCTACTTTTGTTGAACAAATACGTCATTCTCTCGAGTTCCTCTCCGTAAAGCCGTACCAAGGTTAGAGGCAAGGTATTTCTTGGATATCTACTCGAGAGATGATTTACACGATAAAACTTTGATCAATTTCGCAAAGTTAGACTTTAATATACTACAAGCAATGCACCGAGAAGGAAGCAAGTGACATGACCAGGTAACTTAATATTCTTCTATGGTGTTGTTTTTAGAAATGGGAGATTGCCACTTTCCCTTGAGAGAAATCATGCGTGCCACTTACTAGCTCCTAGTGCATTCAAAGAAAAATATCATCTTTCAATTATTATTATTATTTTTTTAATAACACGCAAACATAAAGTTTTAGAGTGTAATAAAATTCCAAATATATACTCGAGAATTGTCAATAGTTAGTTGTTGGTAAGCTGCTAGTTGTGCTTTCTTTGTGTTACGTGTTTGTTGCAATGTGTATGAGAAACATTAAGTCAATCTGCTTGGAAATGAGGTAATAAGGTAATTTCAAGAATTTGAGAACTAATATTTAAGAAAAAGTGGTGCCAACTTAGAATGGAGGCAGATATCTAAAGTATATAAAAAAGTGAGAATATTCTGTTAAGGTTATAACATTAGGAAGATAATGGTATATTAATGAAAATATTTTAGAAATAAGTGGTAAAAGATGATTTCTTGGAAACTTAATTTCTTATTTTCCTTTTACAAAATAAAATTTCCGAATAAAATTTGAAAGATTCTCATTTCCCCTTTAAAGTTTTTGGCTTTTACTACTTACATCTTATAATTTTCATAATTTCCATATTACCTCTTGATATCCAAATTTCAATGAAAAAAGGTGATTTGTTTTATGGTTGGGTTAACTTTTAGTCTAAAAGGTTTGATGTCGCGGAGATAAGTAGTTAAAATGTAAAACATGTAGAATATGTCAATTCTTTTATCAAAACTCTCATATGTCACGGAAATAACGAGGTATTATGAAAATTGTAAGAGAGTAAGTAGTTAAAAGGGAAAAAGCCACCCACACCCCCAATGTTTGCTTAAATGGTCACACAAACTCCTTAGTTTTGTAAATGATCACACAAACCCCTTTCTAATAATTATACCCTTGATTACAACAAAACCCAATATAATTAACTTTAAATAAACTTCTATAATAAATACAAATATAAATTAAAATCATATAATATATAAAATAAGATAAAATTTATAAATTATTTTGAATATTAGAAAATTTATTTTTAACATTATTAATATGTACATTCTTTTAATAATAATAAAAAATATATTTGACATATTACTAATATTAAAATAATTATACCTAACATTCACATAATTTATAAAATTTATATTATTTTAATTATAATATCTTTTTTAATTATGTCTATATTAGTATAAATCTTAAAGTCAATTTTTGGATTAATAAGTTTTAGTATTAATAAAATCCGTCATGATATACTAATAATCACTTAATATTAAAAATAATTTTCATTATATGTGTTATTTTATTAATTAAACTTATTATAATATTTTATTTATATCATATGATATTTATGTATTATTTTTATCTTATTATTATATTTATATTTATTTGGGTTGTTATAATCAAATGATATAATAGTTATTTATGAAATTAAGGGGGTTTGTGTGACCATTTATGAAAACCGAGAGGGTTTGGGTGACTATTTAAGCAAACCTTTGGGGTGTGGGTGTCTTTTTTCCTAGTTAAAATGTAAAACATGTAGAATATGTCAATGTTTTTATCAAAACTCTCAGATGGGTCCCAAGTCTTTTAATCTTAATTAATTTATATATGATGATGAAAGATGAAACCAAAGCTGCTTTCTTCTCCACAATTCTCCCATACAAAAGCAACTATTGTTATCTTGACAAACTTGTAATGTAAGTGAATCTTTAATTTAGCAAAATGGCTAATTTGATTTGAAATTAAATTTCAGGTGGTGGAGAGATTTAGACTTCCTTACCAAGTTGCCTCATGTAAGAGATAGAATCGTGGAGTTATATTTTTGGGTGCTGGTGGGAATGTACTATGAGCCCAAATTCACCTTTGGTAGAATTTTTTGGTCCAAACTAATATGTGTCATAACCGCCATAAAGGATACATATGATGCGTACGGTACTTTTGAAGAGCTCACAATCTTTATGAAGCGAGTTACAAGGTTTAAAACGATAGTTACATGCTTAAGTAGAAAAGCATTTCATTGGTATAATTATCTTTTTTCAAAACATACATATTTATAGAAATTATTAATTAATGATTATTTTCTTTTCGAGATGGGACATTGGCCTCATAGATGCACTACCGAGAATGCATGAACTTCATTTTCAAGACAACCCTTGATGTCTTCGGTGAAGGCGAGGAAGAAGCGGCAAAGGAAAGAAGATCATATAGCTTACAATATGCAATGCGGTCGGTAGGCAATTTCATTTCATTTGATGTTTCATTTTGGTTGGTGGGTAGAGCACGTGATTATTGACTTGGGTTTTGTTCCTCGGTACAAGAACTAGTTATGATATACTTTAGCGAAGCCAAGTGGTTAAATAAAGGTTATGTTCCGAGCATGGACGAATACAAATCAATTTCATTAAGAAGTACCGGTTTGTTATCGGTAGCGGTAGCTTCCTTTCCTTACATGGGTGACATTGCAACTAAGGAGGTTTTTGAATGGGTACTCAATAACCCTAAGATCATAATAGCGGCTGAAACCATTTTCGGGTTCATGGAAGACATAGCAATCCACAAGGTACGTGTAGCACTCTCTCTCTCTCTCTCTCTATATATATATATATATATATATATATATATATATATATATATATATATATATATATAATTCAATCAGTTTTACAGTTCATTATTAATTAATAATCTTCATTCTACATATAAGAGTATTAAGACTATATTTAATTAATAATAATTTTAAATATATAACATATTGGCGCAAATAATAATCCCATTTGGAGGATTATGCTACATACATTAAGGTGCAACTTAATACATAACATAACATACCATATATTGAAAAACAAAACTTTAAGAAACTAATTATGGGGATTTTTTTTTTATTATTATTTTACTTAAGCTATTTGCAACTCCGATGTAGTTTGAGCAAAAGAGAGAACATAGTCCCCTCATTTGTTGAATGTTACAAGAATCAACATGGAGTGTCCGAGGAAGAGGCAATTGAAGCGTTGTCGTTAGAAGTTGGTAATAGTTGGAAAGTTATAAATGATGAGCTTCTTAACCCAACGGCTGTTCCGTTACCCCTACTTCACCTGATTCTTGATATGACACGTTCGTGCTATTTCATATACGATGATAGTCAAGATCGCCTCACGCATTCATCGATGATGAAAGACCAAGTTGCCTTGTTGCTAAGGGACCCCGTTAAGCTACGAGGATTAAAGTTATGTTATTGATTTCCTACCATATATTTGACCACTTGGTACTAAATTAAGTTGGTGCACTGCTATTTAGCTAGTCATGCGTAGCTAGGGCCTAGGGCATGGTTCAATTGATTAGGCATATTTCTAGTGAAAATAAAATGTCTATGAACGAATCTTGCTCGCATCAACTTAATAATAATGTAATTTATTTCTTCCATGTCTATTTGGTGTAGTCGTAACCTAAAAAAAAAATGTTGGTGCTTTGTATAGTCCGGTATTAAAATAAACAACTAGCATTCTTGTTATGGAATATCCTTGTATTGTTTGTGTTCAGTTCACAATAAAGAATTGTAATTCATATTAAGGGTGTGTTTAATGATTGATTGTGTTTACTTATTAGAAATATAAAAGAATGGATTTTGAATGGGGTACACATATTTGGGAATAAAAAAATTGGAATCTCATATCATGAGGAAGGTGGGAATGAAAGTAGAGGAATTGATGGGTAATGAATTGATATTTTTACCCTTAAGGTGTATTTACTTCATGGATTAAGGAATCAAAACGAGGAATAATTCCAATTGAGTGTGTTTAGTTCTAAAAATTGAATTCTAGAATGGGAATGAGAATGTTAATGAAGAATGGGAATCCCTTTCCCGGGGAGGTACGAATGGGATTCCCATTCTTTGAATTGACCCTTTTGCCTCTAATAATAGAATACAAAACTTTCTTTCATGCCTTAAATATAAATATTTAAAATGATAATAGTAATAGTATTATCATAGTAGTAATAACAACAATAACAATAACAATAATAATAACGGTAATAGTAATAGTAATAGTAATCGTAATAATAGTAATAATTATAATTATAATAACTATTAAATAGTAATAGTAACAATGATAATAATAATAAAGTAATAATTATTGTAATAACATCAACATCAACAACATCAACAACATCAACAACATCAACAACATCAACAACAACTAGTTTATTTGAAAATCATAAATATTACACTCAATATCATAATAAACATGTATATATTTTATTTAAAAATGTTTACTTATTACTTTGTTAGTGAACAAAAATGTAATTTTAACTAAGGACATTTTACCAAATTGTAGCAATCTATTTGGATTACAAAATAAAGTAAACATATAAATGAGAAATACAATTCATTTATTATGATACCCATTTCTCATTTCTTATTTTAATTCTAGCTATTATGATATTAGACCATTACAATTCTTGTCCATTTTGTTCTAGGAAGTAAACGCACCACAAGCCTCTACTTTCTAGTGCATTATGATTATAGTGATTGTCTCTTTTCCTCTAATATTTTTTATATTTACTACATAAGTCCTTAGATTTTATGATAGTTTGTTAATTGCCTTCTTGACATAAATTTTATGGGAAAAACACTTTCATTTTTTTTTTCTTTCAAGTTTCGACATTAGTAGGCTATACCCAATGCCGACAACCACATCTTTTGCATGACATTGTGACTAAAGAAGCTTTTGAACATTACTCGGGAATCCTAAAGTGATTACTTCGTGGACTCATGGGAACATGGTGTCCAACAACCAATGACGAAATTAGTAGGATTTTAATTTGGGGTTTGTCAAACATGTATTGCAAGTTTCAATTTTTTAGGGAAAAAGATTGTTAAACCCCAAACGTTTAGGAAAAGGGACAAAAACTCCGTTAATGTTTTAGAAAAGATATTCAAACCCCAATTTCTTGACTAATTCTATTTATTTTAACAAAAAAATATTTTTAACTTATAGTTACTATTATGCCCCTCAAACAACCAAGTCAACATATTAGTTTATAAAACCTTTCCGTTCATGAAGTTGATGTGCCTGGAGAGTAAAAGTGGTTGCTTATTGACTTTACTCATAAACAACCGTGGTTTGGCTGCTGTCCAAGCGGCAAAACCCTACCAAAGACACGGCAAGTACTTGGGTGAACAAGAAGAAATTTCTTTGTTCTCTAGGGAAAAAAAGTGAGAATCAGGAAAACAAACACAAGATGCTTTGAAATTAAGTAAAATTCTATTTGATTTTTCCTTCTTTCAATTTTTCTTATTAGCTCGTTTGCTTTTTAATTTTTTTATTCTGAAATTTTATAATTCTTATTGCTCTTCGTTCGGGATTGAGAGATTTTGTTAATTAAGAGTTTGATCAAGAGATGTATAAGGTGAAGGGTATATTAATACCAAAACCAAACCCACAATAGCAATTGAGAGTTTGGCAAAGATTAATTACAGAGGAGAAAAATGTGCAACAATCAATTAAAGAGGCTGCCAAGAGAAATGACATGGGCTCTGCTTAGGCATTTGCAAAGGAATTTTTGATGTTAAGAAAAGCTGTGAATCGTCTTTAAAGAATAAGGTTCAACTGAACTAACATATTGAATTGTGAGGGACATAATGATAATTATAAGTTCAAAATATATTTTGAGGTAAAACAATAAGAAACAGTATATCTCGTTCACTAAATGTTACAGTTATTTTTCCAATTTTTTTATTAAAAGGTAATTCCTAATGTAAAATTTGAAATTCATGTTAAAAACCATAATATGTGAAAAAATATTACAAAAAAAATAAAAATAATATTATTTAGATCTTAAAATATATGAAATAAACTCAAAACAAGTAGAATAGTTTACTTTTTGTTCAAATAAAAAGTAAAACGATAAAATAGAAGGTAAAAAATTTCATAGTTGGAAGTAATTAGTTTGGTTGTGAATTTTTACTTTTTACCTAATATTTTAAATATTTACAAAATCTTGGGCGCCCGAGCCACCCTAGGCACTAAGGTGGTTCCGCCACTACCCACAAGGTAGTTAATATCGACAGCATTGTTCAATAAAAAAATGTTCTTTGCATCTCGTGAATATAATTGTTTAATTTAAATTTATTTTAAAGTTTAGTATTTTAGTAAATAATAAATTATTAGTAAATTTTATGAATTTAGCTTTTATTTATTAAATAAATGATCGAATAAAATTAAAATACTTTTTATGTATATAAAGTAAAAAAATTTAATTGATTTTGTGTAATGAAAGTAAAATAATGTACTACAATTTATTTATTAAATATTTAGATTTATTACTATCTTATATTATTATTTAAATTAATTTTTATTTAAAAGTAAATAAATTTTTTTATATTTAATAAATTTAAATTTATTGAATAATAAAGGTTAAACAATAATATATAAAATACAAATAGTGTTTTAATGCAATACAACCTAAACCTTATCTCATGAGTTTATTTTGTATTAGCCACTTCTTAATACAATACAATATAATCCAAGCCACCAAACATACTCTAAATACATTGGTGATAAATTTTTCTTGTCTTTTCTTATTTAAAACCACCTTCACAGCAATCTGGCGTGAACAATCAATATTAAAATCTTTTGAATGTTTCCTATCTCCATTCTTCCCTTTGGCATCGCTTTAGCATTAAATGTTACTGAGATACAATTGTCTGCAACAGGAAGTCAAACAAAATAAAAAGAACAAGTGATAAATGAGTTAATTTGAGGAAACTCAAACCTCCATAGACATATTTTTGGTACTTCAAGGGATCAAATACCTTCCAATACAACTACTTAGCTGCCAAATAAAATATTCCAACCCACCATTATTGACATTGATACTAGTTTAAATACTAGCTTACAGAACTTAGGTAAAGATTAGGAACACAATGCACCCCATGTTCTCTAGAATTATGGAAACACAAAAACTTCTTTTACTTAGTTAAAATTAATAACGATAACAACTCAAAAGAGATAAAAGAGATAAAGATAACCTAAAATAAAATTATATAAAAGTTTATTTTTTTACGGAAGACTCGCTTCATTCCCTTCCCTTTAGAAAATACCCTTGTCCTCGGGAGTAAAATTTATGAAGCAAAAGTATTCTCGCTTTGCCCCTTGATCATTGTGTTTTCCATCACCAACTTAAGCTCTCTCCAAAGACAAACATTCCTTCAGTCAAGTCAATCCAAAAATTGAAGCACCTCCATTTGTTCTCATAGATTCCCCATCGTGATGCCATTAGTTTTCTTCCCACTCTACCAACTACCACTAATGGACTTGGTTTCCAAACATCATTTGTTATTTATTTTTCTAAAAACTAAAATTTGGGAAAAGAGATGTTAGGTGTTGTGTTTATGAATAATAACCAAGCTCCGATACCAAATGTTATAGAAACAATCATCGACAACAGGAAATCAAACAAAATAAAAAGAACAAGTGATAAATGGGTTAATTCGAGGAAATTCAAACCTCCATAAGCACGTTTTTGGTATTTTGAGGGACCAAATACCTCTCAATATAACTATTCAATTGCCACCAGCCTACTATTATTGATATTGATGCTAGTTTAAATATTAGCTTACAGCACTTAGATAAATATTAGGAGCATAATAGACCCCATGTTCTCTAGAATTATGTAAACAAAACAACTTCTTTTACTAGTCAAAATAAAATATGATAACAACTCAAAAGCAATAAAGATAACTTAAGAATACAATTATATAAAAAAATAAAATAAAATTTTTTGGAATACCGCTTCATCATTAAAACACCGATTATCTATCCCAAGATTTAACATTTTAAAAATTGTTCTCTTTGAACACCTAACTAGCTTTTCATTTTAAGTGTTTTTTATTTGGTAATCGTTGAGCAAGATTTACCTAGATAAACAAGGTAATATTAAGTTGTTATTATTAATCTTATTATTAATCGAAGACGTTCCCAATATTAATTGAAAATAGGTTAATTAGCTTGCATTCAAGATTTATTTGATGCTCATAAATAAATGGCATGTTTATGTCAAGAGAGGTGATAAATCCGCAACACGGCTATAGGTTTTTTTTAATTTAAATATGAATTGAATTGGCTGGCTGGCACTACACCACAATGTCCAAAGACTATCCAATTATTATTTTATCGAGTAGTGCTATACATCTCAAATTCTTTATCTCAAAAGATTATCTTAATTGACGTGACATTTATTAATTGGTTGATGAGATAATACACCTAATTCACTTAAATATTGAAAAGAATTATCAACTACTTAATGAATGATACATTGTTTGTGATGAAATTTGGGATGTCTATAATTACTCTATTTTATAAGTCGAAAATTTATACAACTATCGAATTTCAAATAAATAATAAATTTAGTAAAAAAATCCGTAATAAATTGAGAATAATGTTTAGAATCTCAATATTTGAGTTTTAATTTGACTCTTAATATTATATAAACGAGGAGCTTCTCAACCCCTCGATTGTCTCGTTACCCCTGCTTTAGCGGATTCTTTATTTCGCACGTTCAGCCCATTTTATGTACGACGTTGGTCATGATCGCTTCACCCATTCATCGATGATGAAACACCAAGTTGCCTTGTTGTTGACAGGCCCCTTAAGCTCTAAAGATTAACATTATGTTATTGATTTTCCATCGCGTATATTTGAGCAATTTGTAATAAATAAATTAAGTTGGTGCTATCCTTTTTAGCTAGTAGTGACTCATGTGTAGCCAAGGGATGCTTCAATTTATTAGGTCTTAATTTTAGTTAAAAAAATTCTAATAACTTTTAAGATTAAATTGGACTAAATGAGAGAATTGGGATCTCATCCAAATATAAATTCTAATCCCGAATCTTGATATTTATTATTGAATTTGGTCGTAATAATATGAACTAATCTCGTCCCAATCAATATAAGATTTTTTTCTACCATCCCTACCTTTTATTTACATAATCAGATGGGAGATTGCCGTTCCCCTGCTAATAGAAAACGAAAAAGATTGATAAGCTATAGAGAAACAAGTTTGAGAATAAAGAAAATATTATTGATAAGTCGAATAAACAAAACTAAAAGGTTTTTTAACCCTTTTATATTAACTATAAATATTGCGAATTACCAAAATAGGCAAACCTAAAATGTTATTTTATAATAAAATTCTTCTAGTGTAAATAAGGAAAATAAAATAAACGGCACCCAAATTTGATATTTAAAAAAATCCTAAAAGTAAAAAAAAACACTTAAATTCTCTTGGGCTTTCATTTAGAAGTTTTTTTACATATTTTTATTGGATGGAAGAATTGATTACGGATAAGTTTCATTGAGAAATTATTTCGTTTCATTGAGAAATTAATTCAATTAACGTTGCATTATTACCTACAAATTTTTATTTATAGCTATTTGCCTTGCTATTTACTATTCTTTTAGCATTGGCAATAAGACTTTCTTTTGTAAGATAATTCTTCTACACCAATTAAGTGTTTTCTTAAGTTTTTTTATTATTAACATTATTTTTTTAATCATCTAGGGCCAAATGATAGATGAAGGAGCAAAATAATGTACCAATAATATATGATCAAATTGTGAAATACTTTTGGGTAACATCTTTAATCTATAAAGATCGAAAATGACAGGTACCTTCAAAGTTATTATCTACTACAACATTGTCTCAGTAAAATAAGGATCAAAAATTAAAATTAAGGAGCAAGATAGCAAATTTGAGGATGTTGAAGCATTCATGAAACAATACCTA
Organism: Clausena lansium; assembly: GCA_030449835.1. Lineage (NCBI taxonomy): Eukaryota > Viridiplantae > Streptophyta > Magnoliopsida > Sapindales > Rutaceae > Clausena > Clausena lansium. Next base: position 44,210 of record JASUUF010000041.1, read on the forward strand.
ACTCTCCTTTTGTGTAATGTTACTTTTATTTTTCTTCTACAATCTAATCTTATTTTTAGCCTACTAATTTTTTTACTTTTTAGATTTTAGATTTCTTTGTGATGAATTATATTTATGTTAATAATATTTTTCACTTTAAAGTTCTTTTGTCATTAAATTTTGAATTATGTGGCTACATATTGTTATTAAAATTTATGTGAGACTATATAAATTGTCCTTAAAACAAATTTGAGACTAAATTAATTACCAATTGTATTTACAAAAATTGTCACAAATGGCAACTACTTGAGATTATTTTATAACGTTACGATATGTAAACTTTAACAATAGAAAAATAGCATTGCTAATTGTAAGCCTCAAAAATGACGATTTCTAATAATCATTAAGACTATATTTACATACTCTTGAGACAAATATTGCAGTCACTATAAATCACCTATTGTGACAATTATGAAGTGTCATTGATTGCATTTTGAATATCATTTATGACAATTTTAACTTAACTTTAAAACATTAATTTTTGTCACAAAAACACATTTTTAACATGACGAAAATAATTTTGGTCGCTAAAACCTTTTAAAATAGTCTTTCTATGAGGGTTGGCATCCCGATCCGGATCCATAAAAAAATATGCAGATCCAGGATGTTGGTAATATCCGCAACGGATGCGGGCATATATTCGGGATATCCGGATCCGTAAATTTAAAATTAAATAATTTAAAATATAATTTAAAAATTTTACAATTTACTTAATAATATCAAATAAAATTCAATCATAATTCATAATTAACAATTCAACATGAATAATATACAATAACATCATAAATCCACAATTAAAAATACCACAACATAAATCAAACAAAAAAATAACATAAATTCAATAATTTACCTAATAATATCAAATAAAATCCAATCATAAATTCATAATTCAATAATTAACAATTCAACATGCATAACATACAACATTATAATCTACAATTAAAAATACCACAACATAAATTAAAAAAATTAACATAAATTAAAAAATTTACATAATAATATCAAATAAATTCAATTAATAAATCATAATTCAACAATTAACAATTCAACATGCATAACATACAACAATATTATAAATCCACAATTTTAGGCTTTTTAGTTTATAAATATTCTTATCAAAATTTGACTATATTAATAATTTAATTAAAATGAATGCGAATCCGGATATCCGCATCCACACGAGATCCTAATTCTTAGGATCCGCATCCGTATTTTTTAATATGCGGATTCGGATTTGTCCGGATCCGAATCCTCCGGATCTTTGCAAATCCGGGCCGGATCCCGATTTTTTGCCATCCCTACTTTCTATGACCAACATGTGACGATTTATTTTTCGTCATAAAAAATATAAGGTGACTAGTTTGTTATCTTTAGCGACTAAATTTTTTGTAATAAAATATTATTTTTCTAATGACTTATTGAAACATTAATTTTTGAGAAATGATATTCTTCCCAGTCGAAGTCCACATAAATCTCGAAATTGCAGCATCTTTTCAAGTTTTGGCATTGGTTCCTATTAAGAAAAAGACTAAGCCCGGATGCAAGAAACGATATAAGAAAGTCATATATTACTTAATAGTGATTGACTGGTAATGATCTTTGGAAGACAAATTTTGACATTAGGGTGGCAATTTGGGAGGCGGGCTGGCAATCTGCTACGAGGTCCAAGGTGGCACTCATTCTTTTCACCATTCGCATGCTTGAAAAGCCCGATGAGAAAAATTTAACCAGTTTCAAAATCATAAATAAATTATCTGTTGTTCGTAAACCTCCATTTTTCAAAAATTTGTTTTCTAAATTGTACACGTTGTTCATCGTACTCTCGAGCCTCCATTCGGTATTTCACATCATTGAAAGTAGAAGCAATGCAAGCAAGAAATAAAAAGCAACACTTTACATACATTGGTTATCAATTTTTCTTTTCTTTTCTTTGTTTTTTATAACCAGTTTCACACGAACTGCGGTGTAAATGTCTAAAGATTTTTTCAACAAGTACATACTAAAATAATGAATGTTTTAGTTGACATTTTTACCCAAAAAATACTATTTGATGTTTATTTCAATATTCTTAGATTACATTTGGCACATTGTATAGTATTATTTAATATACGGTTTATTATATTAAATTGTATTGCATTAGTATTGTATTAGGCCTCGTTTGGAATTGAGATATTGTACATTTTATCTGTCATAATTCTTTGTGGAAAAAAAGTTTGTAACTATGAAATAAACGTTAATATTATATAGTAAATACAATTTTTAAGTAATAATTTTGATAACATTGATAATGAGGTAATATATTTTCAACATACAAGTATAGAATAAAATCAACTTAGCTCCTAAGCTACAACAAACACTTTAGTATTATATCTTTTAAGCTATACTTATCCAACTTTGAATCTCAAGCGGGGCCTTATATTAATACTACAAAACACACCCTTAATTCATAAATAGTAAAATTTTAAAAGTTTTGGGAAGTAAAACAAATTACTTAAATTGCAAGGAAAAAGACACTTATACCCCTAAGATTTGGAGAAATGGCCATGTAGACCCAAATTTCAATAAGGGGCACCAAGATTTCCTTTTGATTATAATACCTTTGGGCTCTATTGACTCAAAGAATTAACTCTAATGTTTTATAATAAATAGAGATATAATATTAAAATAAATGTAACAATACATACATTTTAAAAATAATTTTAATATTTAAAAATATTTTATATAATACAATCTTATACTATATTAAACTCAATTTTACAATAAATTAAAACATATTATTAAAATAAAACTATAAAAATTTAAATTATTTTCAAATATTATATAAACTAATTTTAATTGTATATTATTAATGCATGAGGTATATTTTATTGATTGTAAAATCTATTTAACCCAAATACTTATTTAAAATTTGTATAATAAATATAAATATATTATTAAAAAAAATTATTTACATTTAAGAAATTATTTTTATATATTAAAAAATAGTATAATATTATTAATCTATTGGACAAATTAAACTATTTAAATTATTTTTGTATTTATTAAAAAATTTTAAAGTCAATTTTTTAAGTTTGTATCTACGAAGGGTATTGTAAAATCTTATTGAAAACTTGGGAGTCTACATGACCATTTCTCCAAACCTTGGAAGGGTAGGTTTCCTTTTCCCTAAATAATATTCTTAACCAATTATAAAAAAAGTTTAAATAATTAATGCAAATATTTTGAATAAGATATATATACTGAGATATGATATAACATTTAACATTTTAAATTAATAAACTTTACTAGTTCCGCGAACTCCCAAAAAAAATCTAACATTTTTGAGAAATAATTAATCTTATAAAATTAGTTATCGAATAACTTATCCAATTTATAAATTAATATATAACCATAACATAGATATTTTATTAAAAAAATAATATTTCATAAATAAAATAATAATATATTGCAATTTTGTTTGTATTTAATTAATTTGTATTCAAGTTAATTTAAATAATAAATAATAAATTTTTGGTTAATAGTAGTATAGAATACATATTATGTAATAATATTATGTAGATACGATAGGTTGTATATTTAATGAGTTTTTTTCTCGTACTAATTTAAATTAAATAAATACAAAATAAATATTTAATTAATTAATTGTTTTAGATGATTTCAGTAATAAAATTATTGTTACAATCATATTTAGTCCTTAATTACACCAACCATAAGGCAATACAAAATATTAGTCCAGTTCAATCTTATGAGTGACCCCATACTTAGGAAGAATGGCTTCAAAGTATTTGTTGCAAAAGTGCTTCCCCCATCGCTTATGATAGCTCTCGGTGCTCCAAAACGAGTGACGATGTTTTTCTTCACTAAATTCAGCACCACTTTTGCATCGTTGGTAGGTAAAGCAACAGCTTCAACCCATTTTAACACATAATCCGCAGCCATCAAAATATAGAGATTATTGTAAGAAAATATGAAAGGCCCCATTAAATCTATTCTCCAAACATCAAAAATCTCTACTTCAAGAATATTATTGAGGGGCATCTCATTCCTTGAAATATTACCCGCTCTTTGGCATCTATCACACCTAGAAACAAAGTCATGTGCATCTTTAAAGAGTGTAGGCCAATAAAAACCAGATTGAATACCTTGGTCGTAGTCCTTTCTCCTCCAAAATGACCTCCATAGTCGATGAATGACAATGTTTAGGTATATCCTCAACTTCCTCCATGTGAACACACCATCTTATAATCAAATTAGCATATCTCTTAAACAAGAAGGGTTCATCCTAGAATCATACTTGACATCATGCAAAAACTTCTTCCTTTGTTGGTAAGTGAAATCATGGGGAGTGATTGAACTTACAATGACGTTGACATAGTCAAGCATACTACGGCACACTCTTATGATTAAAGGTGTGCAATTGTTCATCAGGGAATGATTCATTGATGCATACTTTATCATTTTCCATGCTCTCATTCTCCAATCTTGATAGGTGATCTGCTACTTGATTCTCTAAACCTTTCTTGTCTCTAATCTCCAAATCAAATTCTTGTAATGAGCAACACCCACCGAATCAAACGAGGTTTGGCATCTTTCTTCTCAATGAGGTATTTCGATGGCTGCATGGTCTGTGTAGACAATCACTTTAGTACATATAAGATAACAACGAAATTTATCAAATGCAAATATCACGGTTAATAATTCTTTCTCGGTAGTAGCATAATTTAATTGAGCATCATTTAAAGTTTTGCTAGCATAATAAATGGTATGAAAAACCCTATTTTTTCATTGTCCCAAAACAGACTCCAACGGCAAAGTCGCTTGTATCACACATGAGCTGGAATGGAAGGGTCCAATCGGGCACAACAATGATAGGTGCTATCGTTAATTTGTCTTTCAAATTTTGAAAAGCCGCTAGGCACTCCTCATCAAACTTGAATGCCACATCTTTCTCCAAGAGATTGCATAGCGGTTTTGAGATCTTTGAGAAATCTTTGATGAATCGTCTATAAAATCCCGCGTGGCCAAGAAAACTTTTTATTCCCTTCACGAGATGAGGGTGGTGACAATTTCGCAATGGTCTCTATCTTTGCTCGATCCATCTCCAGGCCTTTGAATGACACCTTATGTCCAAGGACAATACCTTCTTCTACCATAAAATGGTATTTCTCCCAATTAAGCACAAGGTTGGTTTCTTCATATCTTTTAAGCACAACTGCAAGATTACTCAAACAAAGATCAAAAGAATCACCAAAGACAGAAAAATCATCCATAAATACCTCAATGAATTGTTCTACCATGTCGGAGAATATGGCCATCATGCATCTTTGAAAGGTCATTTGGTGTATTACATAATCTAAACGGCATCCTTCGAAATGTAAAAGTTCCATAGGGACATGTGAAGGCTGTCTTTTCTTGATCCTCTGGCACAATGGCTATCCGATTGTAACTCGAATACCCATCCAAGAAGCAATAGAAAGAATGTACAGCAAGTCTATCCAACATTTGATCAATGAAAGGTAATGGAAAGTGGCCCTTTCTAGTAGCTTTGTTAGGCTAGCCACCCAGTCTTGTCTTCATTGGAATCAATTCATTGTTTGCATTAGTTACCTTTGTCATTCCTCCTTCTTAGTTACACATTAATTTGGACTCACCCAAGTACTATCCGAAATAGGATAAATAATGCCCGCATCTAGCCACTTTAAAACTTCTTTTCTTACCACATCCTTCATGATAGGGTTCAATCTATGTTGATGCTCTACAGATGGTCTATGATTTTCTTCCATAAGAATCATGTGCATGCAAATTGAAGGGCTTATTCCTTTGATATCAGCTATAGTCCAACTCACAACTCTTTTATGCTCTCTTAAAACCCTTAATAACTTTTCTTCTTGAACAACATCTAAAGAAGAAGAAAAAATGATAGGCAAAGTAGATGATTCACCAAGAAAAGTGTGCCTCGAGATGGCTAGGAAGTGACTTTAGCTCAAGAGATGGAGGTGCTTCAATTAAAGGTTGAAGCTTAGTTTTTAAACATTGCATCTCTAAAGGCTCAAACTCTTTCTTATTATGATTGAATCTTAGAGAAGCATTTAAATAATGTACAAGTTCAGAAGTATTAGGTTCATCATCATCAAATGAGTTTAACAATACCTTTTCAAGTGGATCTGTATGAACGCTCTCTTCAAAATAATCCTGAACAATTGTATCCACTATATCTACCCTGAAACATTTATCAATAGCAGCATTATAATGCTTCATAGCCTTAAAAACATTAAAAGTTACCTCTTGATCTTGAATTCTCATAGTGAGTTCTCCTTTTTGCACATCAATGAGAGCTCCTCCTGTGGCTAAGAATGGTCTTCCCAAAATTATTGGGACTTCTCTGTCCTCCTCCATATCTAGCACTATAAAATCTTCTACCAAGATGAACTTATCTACCTTGACAAGAACATCCTCAATGATCCCTCTTGGGTGTGCTAAAGATCTATCTGCTAGCTGTAATATCACATTTATTGGGCTGGCATCTCCCAAACCCAACTTCTCAAAATAGACAATGGCATCAAATTTATACTAGCACCTAAATCATAAAGAGCTTTGCCAAAAAATTTGTTACCTATGGTGCACGGAATAGTAAGGCTTCCAGGATCCTTGTGCTTTAGTGGAAGCTTTCTTTGAATGATAGCACTGCACTTCTTTGTCAAAGCAACAGTCTCGAACTCACCCAACCTCCTCTTCTTAGTTAAGATGTCTTTAATGAATTTAACATAGCTAGGCATTTGTTCTAGAGCATCAGCAAATGGTATGTTGATTAGGAGCTTTTTGAATACCTCTAAGAACTTGGGGAATTGTTTATCTAGCTTCTACTTCGAAGACGTTGAGGAATGGTGGAGGTGGATTGGATTGTTCTTGTTTCTTGACAACTTGCTTTCCACCATCTTGATCCTTGAATTCTTCTTCTTTTTGCCTTCTTTCTCTGTTTCCTTTGACTCACCAATGGTTGGCTCCAAATCCTTAGCTTTCTTTGTAGTTTCTTTCACCACCTCTTTCAACTCTTTGCCACTTCTAAGTGTGACAACTTTGCATTGCTTTGTACTTTCATTTCCTTTTAGGTTGATCTCTATGTTACTAGGCAAAGTGCCTTTGGGATGATTGTAGATAGCATTTGCAAGTTGCCCCATTTGTGTTTCAATATTCCTAATAGAAAAGTGGTTGACTACGAAGTTGAGTTCTAGTTTCGTCATATTAAGTCTGTATTGGTGCCCATTTGATGAACCTATTCTCTCAAGGATGGCTTCTTCACTTGAGGAGGTGCTTGAGATTGAAAACCTGGAGGGAACATAGGCTTGGTAGGCACCGAAGTAGTGTTATTATTGTTCCAAGAGAAGTTTGTATGATTCCTTCACCCTGGATTATAGGAATTTGAGTATGGGTTATTCCTATTAGCAATAAAATTCATAGATACATGTTTGCTAGGACAAACCTCACTTTGATGGTTATCTCCACAGACCTCACACGTTGCAATGATGTTGTGAGCAGGTTGAATCCTCGGTGTGTCGATCTTTTTGGGTAAAGAGGCCATCCGAGCTGTTAAAGCGATGAAAGCATCAATTTCATGCACTCCAGACCATCCTCTTTGGTTGTGCTCTGTCTAATGGCCACTTGGTAATTATTGGAAGCCATCTCCTCCAACAAGTTGTAGGCTTCTTCATAAGATTTGGCCATCAATGTACTTCATCTTTGCAGCATCCACTATCACTCTAGTTGAACCACCTAAATCATTATAGAAGGTTTGGATAATCAACCAAACGGTAAAGCATGGTGAGGACATTTGCACAACAACTACTTGAATCTTTTCCAAGACCCATACAAAGACTCCCCTCATACCGCCGAATGACGTGATGTCATTTCTCAATTTGCGATCTTAGCAAGTGCAAAATACTTAGCTAGAAATTTCTTTGCTAAAGCATCCCACGTAGCAATCGAATTCCTTGGTAATGAATGCAACTAATCATTGGCACTTGTCTCTAAGTGAAAAAGGGAATAGTCTAAGTTGAATAGCATCATCAGTCACCCCATTGTACTTGAAAGTAGTATAGATGTCCAAAAAATTAGCCAGATGAGTATTTGGATCTTCAATAGCCGAACCCCCCAACCGAGATAGTTGAACCATCCGAATAGTTGCTATCTTGAGCTCGAAGTTATTAGCATCAATAGTTGGGCGCTCGAATGCTTGTGTAGATCTCTCCAATCTCTCGGAATTGCAAAGTCATGAAGTGCCCTATGTTCATCTGCATTTTCTGCGTTAGCCATCATGAGATTACGAAAATTTTCTTCTCGTTTTTCCTTTCTATTCCTTCAACAAGTTCTTTCAATCTTGGGATCAAAAGGAATGAGTGCTATCTTTCCCTGCACTATGCATATACTAGTGAACAATCCTGTCAAACAAGAATAGTTTGGTCTCGAGACTTAGTTAATTGTAATCAATAGTAGCAATAAAAGACAATGAATAGTCCCCCAAACAACGGCTACGAAAACTTGTTGTCTAAATATCTAATCACGCAAGTGTACGTATCGAACAAGTAATAAAGTGATGAGTGAGAGTGTCGAACCCACGAGGGACTAATATTATCCTATCACTATCTATCAATTTGTATCTTCTAAGTCTAATCCAAACAATTAAATAAAAAGTCTTAACTAAAATTATATCGGTAAATTACATACAAAATAAATAAATAGAAAGATAATCAATAGATGATGAAACCTAGGCATGTAATTTTCCCTAGTAATCCCCTTATTAATCTCGGTCAGGTTCTTCTAATTAACCTAATTCAATTATCACTCAGAACATTGAAGTCTCTACAAGCCTTTTCCGATGGTCAAGTAGATATATTACTCACAATCAATCGACTATATTCTTATGAGGATTAATTATAAGCAATTCATTAAGTTCAAGTTCTTTAACAAGTGCATATATAATCTAAGTATATTCCTATCTCAGATTAACACATCTTATCATATTTAGGTCTATAGATGCAAAACTCTTCCGATATCTATGTAACTATACATGTGCTTTATTCAATTGGTGATCAAGCAATCAAATAGATTAAGTACAAAATATAACAAATAATCAATAGAAGGTAATTTTAAAGAACTAAAAACATCAATCAATTAAGGTTCAAATTAGGTTCCATTACAAACATAGATAAAAATATTTAGTTCATAATGAAAAAATTAATATCCATAATAAAATAAAGCATCATTATAATTAAAACAAGAAAAGATAAGTTTAGAAAGAAAAACTATTGAAAAAGAAGATATACAGCCGCTGCTTCTTTTTTTCTCTGGTGATAGGTACCGCTGCTCTCCAAATTCACCCCTCTTTCTGTTCGTTCAATTCCTTTTTATATGTTAAAGCCTTCCACCAATCCTTAACGCAAAAGGATGCAAAAAGATTTTTAAACACAAACTTAACAAACCGACTTTAATGCACGTGAAGCCATTCACTTTGCAAACTCCCAAAACTTAAATCCACGTGCTTGCAAATTGAAGCCACTTTATTTTACAAACTCTGACAGCCCATATTCACATGAAGCCTTTTAAAGTCAAGCAAGGAATATTTATTCCAACAAAACCAAGCCCACTATTGACTTCATGCAAACAAACATTTCTTTTAAAGCCCAAAGCCCAGCACAGGCAACCATTCAATTCAAGCTTATGCCAATTTATCTAATCTCCACATGAGTGCATGCATGCGGCTTTCCTTTCTTCATTCATAATCAGCACTTAATTAATTCACTTAAACTCCAATTTATTTCTTCATTTCAGCTCCGCTTTTCTTGATCAAATGTGCACCACATTCTTCCAATCATCAATGCCTACACAAACACACATATAACAAGTAAAACAACTCTAAAAATGATTAAACATAACACAAATCTTATGCTAAATTTAATTATTAAAGTGATGTAAAATCACCCTGTTTAATTCTAAAAAATGAATTCTAGAATGGGAATGAGAATGTTAATGAAGAATGGGAATCCCTTTCCCTGGGAGGTACGAATGGGATTCTCATTCTTTGAATTAACTCTTTTGCCTCTAATAATAGAATACAAAACTTTCGTTCATGCTCCAAATATAAATATTTAAAAAGATAATAGTAATAGTATTATCATAGTAGTAATAACAACAATAACAAAAATAAAAATAGTAATAGTAATAGTAATCGTAATAATAGTAATAATTATAATTATAATAACTATTAAATAGTAATAGTAACAATGATAATAATAATAGTAATAATTATTGTAATAATAACATCATCAACAACAACAAAAACAAAAATAACAACAACAATAATAATAATAACAACAACAACTAGTTTATTTGAAAATCATAAATATTACACTCAATATCATAATAAACATGCATATATTTTATTTAAAAATGTTAAATTATTATTTATTAGTGAACAAAAACGTAATTTTAACTATGGACATTTTACCAAATTGTAGCAATCTATTTGGATTACAAAATAAAGTAAACATATAAATGAGAAATACAATTCATTTTGATTTTGAGTCTTGTAGCTCAAAGAAAACAAATTATTATGATACCCATTTCTCATTTCTTATTTTAGTTCCAGCTATTATGATATTAGACCATTCTAATTCTTGTCCATTTTGTTATAGGAAGTAAACGCACCATAAGCCTCTACTTTCTAGTGCATTATGGTTATAGTGATTGTCTCTTTTTCCTCTAATATTTTTTATATTTATCACATAAGTCCTTAGATTTCATGATAGTTTGTTAACTGCCTTCTTGACATAAATTTTATGAGAAAAACACTTCCATTTTTTTCTTTCAAGTTTCGACATTAGTAGGCTATACCCAATGCTGACAACCACATCTTTTGCATGACATTGTGACTAAAGAAGCTTATGAATGTTACTTGGGAATCCTAAAGTGATTACTTCGTGGACCCATGGGTACATGGTGTCCAACAACCAGTGACAAAATTAGTAGGATTTTAATTTGGGGTTTGTCAAACATGTATTGCAAGTTTCAATTTTTTAGGGAAAAAGATTGTTAAACCCTAAACGTTTAGGAAAAGGGACAAAAACTCCCTTAATGTTTTAGAAAAGACATTCAAACCCAATTTCTTGACTAATTATGTTTATTTTAACAACAAATTTTTTGTTATTGTTTAGTATGGCTATGTAAAGAGTCACTACTTTTGAGGCTCATCTTAATAGTCCAGTTTCTATTATATTTTGATTTTGAAATTCATAGTAAGTTGTTTTTGTTCCCTATTCTTTGAATTACTCAAATTTGTTAATTCTCCATTTGATTATCACTAATTAAGTCAATTATATAATTTATTCATTAAACAGGTATTATTAAATCATTCTTCACACACACACTATGATGCATGCTAGTAGGTTGTAAGTTAAAATTTTTGCAATAATTTTATTCTTTTGATTCATTAGAGATAATATCAAGGTAGTGGAAAATGTATATATTCCAAAAAAAAAGAAAGAAAAAAGTTCAAAAAAAATGTGTTTCATTTTGCTATATCAACCCGAGTAATTAAGTCCATTCGGGTGTATCAACACCTAGTACCCTAAAGCCAACTAGTCCTGGGAGTCACGGGCCCAAAGCTCTCTACATGGGTTGAAGGTATATTGTTTATTTTCTTTAATCTAGAACCCGAGTAATTATGTCCATAATGTTGTCTAAACACTTAAAGCCCTAAGGCCAACTGATCTGGGAGTCTACGGCCCAAAGCTCGTTACATGGGTGTGAGATATGTTATTTGCTTATTTATTATAAATAATCCGAGTAAGTAAGTCCTTAGGGGTGTTTCAACACCTAGTGCCCTAAAGCTAAGCTGGTGCGGAAGTCATTGATCCAAAACTCGCAACATGGATTAAATATGTAATATTTTAAAATTGTGTGAATAATACTCGCCTAATAAAAATAGTATCTTTGATGAATCTCTAGAACAAAAATGTTGTTTTCTTTTGATGAAGCCCCATAAGTATTGTGTTAATTTCTTGAGCACAAAAGAAGGTTTAATGATGTCCTAGATAATGAGTGAATGACAACAAGTTAAAGTAAAGGAATTTGGGAGAATTCATTTATTTAGTAGTTTAGAGGATAGATGAACAACTATTTACTTGTATGTGAATTTTATAAATCTCAATTTAATATAGCGCTTCAATTGCTAGGGACCAAAGAATCGGTTTGGTTGGCGGGTGTGATTAGTGTTAAAAATTGTATGTTTACTAAGGGATAAAATGTTATTTTGTGATTACGTTATAATTTATATTTGTAATTATGTAATATATTATGAATTTCTAATTATGATTTTAAATATTTGATATTATGTATTTTTGTGTGTTTATTAGGTAAAAATAATAATATCATGCAATTCAAGGCTCCAAACAAATAAAGCGATGTCAAATTTAGATTCCGAAGGCCAGAAAAGTTAAGTCATTGTCGAAGAGGATTCGAGACTTTTGTTATAAAATTATATTTTTTACCATTTTACGTGTGGTAATTGAAAATTATAAGTTTTTACTATATTAGGTGTAGTAATTGTGAGTGGATATGCTTGAGAAGATTGGATTAGTGGGTCATTTTTGTTTGATTAGTGAGACAAATGTAAGGTTCGATAAATTAGGATTTAATTAAGTGTATAGTGAGGATTAAGTATGAATTAGTATAAATTAAGAGGAGGGGCGAGCACATCTCAACACACCTTTCTTCACTTCTTTCTCCCCAAATTTTTCTTCATCTCATCTCTCTTTGTAATATTTAGTAAATTAATTTTAATTTAGTTTTATTTCAAATTTAGTTGTTTTTATTTATTTTAATTATGTTTAATTTAATTTCAAATATTTTTTTCTTCAATTATGTACGGCTAAATAATAATAGTTAGGGTAAGGTGAAACTCTTAGAAGGAAAATATGATTTAATCAAATTTTACTTTTAATTATATAAATTAAATTATTTTTTGATTAAAATTATCCATATTTTATATTTTGAAATTTTGATTTGTTGTAGACAAATAAGAGAATTTGGCGAAACAAATTCTTAATATCCTAATATAAAGTATGGTAAAATGGTATTTTGACTTACTTTGTAGAGAAGTTAAATTTTGGTACACTAAGTACTTAATCCATAATAAAATTAATGGGACAATAAAAATAATTTATTCATTTAATCTTTTCGACAATAAAGAAATATGATAAAAAAATTTATTAAATTATATTTACTACTAAGAGTGGATTCATAGCCCTAACTAAATTAATTTCATAGCCCTAACTAAATTAATTGCATATATTTAAATTTTCTTTTCTTTTCTTGGGTAAAATTAAATAAACAAATTAAATCCTTTTCCCTGTGGTTCGATCTCGGACTCACCGGATTATATTATAACTAGGCACTCTTATACTTGGGAGTTATAAAACACCTTTGAGTTGTGTCGAGTTAACATGTCACCACATTATCATCTCGTATGAATCTGTTGAAGCTTCACAATTGCCTTAGATACTTCTAATCTAACAAAGTATGGCTTGATGTCAATATGTTTGGTCCTCTCATGATGAGTTTGATTTTTACTTAAACATATAGCACTTTGGCTAAGTAAACCACCACAATCTTTAGACAAGAACCAAGCTCCTTCACCATGCCCTTTAACCATAAAGCTTCTTTAATTGTTTTAACCGCAATTGTATATTCAGCTTCCGTAGTTGATAAAGCTAATATACTCGCAACCGAGCTTTCAACCGATAGTACAATTGTTGTAAGTAAATAGGTAACCTGTAAGAGATCTTCTTTTATCCAAGTCTCTTGCATAGTCTCGCGTCCATATATCCAACAACCAGATTGTCATATTTCCTTTTACCTCCATACACTAATCCATGTGATGATGTCCCCTTTAGATACCCGAGTATCCATTTTATCGCCCTTCAATGTTCCCTTCCAGGATTGGCCATATATCCGCATACTATGATGACAGGCCTGGTTAACACTATAGTATACATCAAGCATCCTACTGCACTTGCGTATGGTACCCTCATCATCTCAGACTTATCCTCATCTATTTTTGGACACTGCTGCTCTGAGAGTTTAAAATAAGGTGCCAAAGGTGTTTTTATTGGTTTTGCATTACGCATTCAAACTTGGCAAGTACTTTATTGATGTATTCCTCCTGAATAAGAAACAAAACACCCGATTTTCTATCTCTGTGCAACTGCGTTCCTAGAATTTTCTTGGCTGGGCCAAGATCTTTTATCTCAAATTCACCATTAAGTTTCTATTTTAGTGCTTCAATTTGACTCATGCTTTTGCTGGTAATAAGCATATCATCTACATACAACACCGGATAAACCATCTCACCGATTCCTCTTTAAAGTATACACGGCAATCCATTTTGCATCTCTAAAAATCCAACTTCAACATAAAGTCTGTCAAATTTGAGATACCACTACCTTGGTGATTGCTTAAGGCCAGAGAGATTTCTTCAAGGGCACACCTAATCTGATTTTATCTCATCAACAAAACCCTCAGTGAGTCATCACAATGTGTTCTTGCAATTCACTATGCAAGAATGTAATCTTTACATCCATCTGTTCTAGATGCATGTTGTTGATTGCTACTAGTGAGAAGATAATTGTTATAAAAGAATGTCTTACCACGGGTGAAAAAACTTGAGTGAAATCTATACCCTCTCTCTCGAGTAAATCCCTTTGCCACAAGTCTTGATTTATATATCCTTGGTTCAACACTTGGTCTGCTGTTTAATTTTGTAGACCCATTTGTAGCCTACAACTTTCTTCTTTTCGGCTTTTTAACAAGTATCCAAGTGCCATTTTTGTACAAAGACTTCAAAACCAATTAATCTTCGGTGCTTCCCAATTTTCGATTCTCTTATGTAGATTTCTTCTCGAATATTCCAATTTAATTCCTCTTTTAGCTCTCTTTATTTAAATATTACCTACATAAATAAAAACATAAATTAAGATAATAAATAATATAATAAAAATAAAAACTAAGAGTAAAATTAAGCTAAAAGATATTAAAATATTTATATAATATAAGTATATCACTTGTGCTTTGCCATTTTGCTCCGGCCTTTCTCTCAAAGATAATAAATAATAAAAAAAAAGGCGGCATTTAAAAAAAGAAAAAAAAAACCGTAACATCTCCTTCTTCTTCTTTCTCCTTCTTCTCCGCCACTCTTCTTCTCCTTCTTCTTCTCCTTCTCCTCCTTATTATTATTGATCTAATGAAAAAAAAAAAAAGGCAGTGAAGCAGTACATCTCTAATCTTCTTTCTCCTTCCTCTCCGTCAGTCCTCCTCTCCATCTCTCCATGTTGAGTGCTAGAAAGTGTATATTTATAAAGGATAAAATAATCATGTTATACTTTAAGTCTCACTAACATCCCTACTTTTATGTATTTAAGTCCCTTGCACTTTAATTGTGTGTGTGTTTATATAATTTAAGTATTTTAAGCATTTCAAGGGTATTCTGGTCATTTTACAATTACAGAGACATTGGATAGTAAAACGAACAATATTTTTGAACTCAGGACAGTCGAAAACCTTAGGAGGAGCATAAAAAGAAAAATATCACTGTTCATGTATACGGTACTGTTCACGTATACGGTATTGTTCATCTATACGTCACTGTTCATGTACGACACTATTCACACATACGTACGATGACGTGGCATTGACCGATGACGTGTCATTGACCGATGACATGGCAGCATTTGATTGGACGAATGATGTGGCATTGACTGCTTATGTGGCATTGACTGATGATGTGGCGCTGACCGATGGCGTGGCAGTGTATCATTGGACCGAAAAAATGAGCTTACGATAGAAGCAATGCACTTGATCAAGATTGGTTGACTTTACCGTTGACCGATGACGTGGCAGCAAGTCATTGGATGCGAAAATTGTCTTAAGTTACATGCGACACACTGAATCACAGTCGCTGATGATGTGTTTAAAGCAATCAGAGCTTGCCACGTGGCGCAATCCTGTGCGTCCGAATTTATTTCATCCAATAACCATGATTTACTCATTGTATTTATAAAAGGAGGACTCCCCCCCTAATTTGACACCCCTGAATCCATTTTTGAGCTTAGTTTTGTAAAATTCTCTCTCCTTCTTGTATTTCTACGTATTTTAATTTAATACCCATTTTACCCCTAGTTCAAATAATGAGTAGCTAATTTTCTTTCAAGCTTGGGTTGAAGGTGAAGTCTCAACATGTTCCATGGGCTAATTTGGTAAATTTACTTTCTTTGCCCCTCTAATTTATGTGGCTGTTTTGACTTTTCGTCGACAGATAGTAATAATCTTGTCTAGATTTTGTACCGGTGCTACCGTCTCCCTAGTGCAAGATTATTATTGTCTGGCACGATAAGTGCTTGATACCATATTTATTAGAGTGTGGCTCATGAGGAGTGGAAATCCCCCTCATGATTTAATTGGCACTAATAAGGAATATTAAGCCCATGGTGCATGTTGATGCAGATCCGGATACCCAAGCACTTTATTCACATAGTTTAATCTCCAATTTAATTCCGCCATTTTAATTTAAATTTTATAATATTTCAAATCATCTCCACAACAAATCCAAGTTACCCAATTAGAAAATTAACCCTACACCAAATTAAAATCCACCTCCTCGTGGGATCGACACTCGTCACCATTAATCTATACTACAATAGATTCGTGCGCTTGCGAGTTCATTAAAATTTGCACAACACTCCACAATTCAACACCATCACTCCTCCCCGAACTCCACACCCCGTCTCTGTCAATCTCTCCATCTCTCTCAAAAAACTTAGCCTTCTCTCTCCGTCTCTCTCTCTCTCTCTCCGTCTCTCCCTCTCTAAGCATAGGACACCGTAGATCGTCGCGGTCTCTCTACCATTGCTCGAGATCTAGTTGGCGCGCTCTCTCGCCATTGCTTAGATCCGGTCGTCATTACCCTTCCATTTGTTGTTGTTTATGGTCAGTAATTAAATTTTTATTTTTGGGAAGTTATTTTTAATTTTTGGTTACTGATTTATTGTTTTTGCTTTCTGTTTTCCATTTGCATGTTGGATAAGGATTTTGACTTAGAATGTGCGAATTGGATCTAGTTAATTTTTCATCTGATTTTTATTTAATTTTTTTTATAAGGAATTTGATTTATTTACTGGAAGTTAGTTATTGTAGATTAAGAAGCTTGATTTCAAACTAATTGCAACAATAATATTAAGAAGCTTTTCTCGATCCGATATTCTTTGTCTCGAATTGGAACTTAAATAATACAAATTGGAACTTAAAACTCGAATTCTCAAAGACAATGAATGAACAATAAGGCTTTTCTAATCTCATATTCACGCCTCTCCTTTCTACTGCAAGGGTTGAGATCTTCGGATCGGTTTCTTGATGGCTTTGTTCTAGAGGCATATAATAAACCTAGATACTTTTGGAGATTATTTTTAGCCAAATTATTTGCATTTTTCCTTATTTGGTTCCCCTTTCTTTGGTACATCATGAATTTCTAGTATTCTCGTTCCTCCGTATCCGATTACACCATGTTGGTGCCTCTCTTTCAACAAATTTTAATGGGTGACTTTGAACCTTTGGTTAGCTTCTTATGTTAAAAAAAAAACATTAAGGCTTTTTCGATTTGTTGTGTTGTGTCTTTTTTACGTGATTTTTGAATGTTGAAAATGAGGAATTTGTGGTCTTTCTTTTGTTTTTTCCTTTCTTTTGTCATTGCAATTGCAAAAGAGCCTTCTTTGTTTGTTGGTTTTTTTTTTAAGTTGGGTTCAAAAAGGCTCTAGTTTGGGGAAAAAAAAAGAGATTTTGTGAGTTTTGACACGATGATAAGATGGTGGATATCTCGCTTCCGCAATTGTGAGTTGTTTGTGAGTTCTATAGTGCATTTGTTATATAGGTTTTACATTTTTAGCTCGTACATGGCTGGTGATCTCTCTCGGGTTTTGAATGACCACTTTTTCAATTTGAATGTAGAAAGCTTAATATTATTTTTATAGTATAGTACAGATTAAATAGTAGATTGAGTGTTGATTAGCATCTTGTATGCATGACAATCTTCTAATCTTCATTTCTCGTAACAATTTGCAACTATGAATCGAAACCTTCGTTATCATAAACAAATTCAATTAATTAAGTCAAACATTTCAACCATTCGAGACAACTGAATGTTAATATCATCTCGAAAGCACCTAAATTATAAAAATATGATGGTAAGAAATTAAAAAAAGGGAGGGAAGGTCAAGGTTGTGACAGGTTTTTATGGAAAATAATATAAAAATTATCTTTAATTAATTGTTGCTTATTTGCTCCAATTCTCTACTTTTGCTTATTTCTCTACCAAGGAGGTTCTACTTTTTTTCTTTTTTTCTTATCCGTTTCTTCTTTTGAAAATGTTACTTTCTTTTATGGAAATTGAAAAACAAAGACTTCGGGAAAAAATAAATTGCGAGTGAACTTAAAACTTGAGATGGCATTTCAAAGGAAAAAAATTGAGATGGAAATTAAAGTTACTAAGGGAGATACGGGACTAGTAGATATCCCAAAAAAAAACTTGATGCGGGACTAGTAGATATTAGCCAAACACGTTCATAGATAACTACTCTCGTATTTGATAGTTTCAATAACTTGTAATCTTATCTTACAAATTCCAGATTGTTAGCTAGCTTGTACTTATCTCGTAGTGTTTGGGTTATCAGCTAAGTATGCTGACTTGTATATATAAATTGTAATGTTACTTATTGTTAATAATCAAATCATACAATTTCTTTAGTAGATATCATTATTTTTTTATGCATAAACATGGCTTGACAAGATAAGCGTAAATGAAATGAAAAGAATTTTTATTTTTTCATTTATTTGGAAATGAAATGAATTGTTGTGTTGTGACAAAGTGGCCGGAGATTGATTGGTTATTAGCATTTTGTATGGATGAAATGAAATTAAATGAATTTTTAATTTGTAATTTTTTTGGAAACGAAATGAATTGTTGTATTATGACAAAGTGGCGGAGATTTGAGTGTTTGTTAGCAATTGAGCATCTTGTATGGATGAAATGAAATGAAATGAATTTTTATTTTTTAATTTTTAATTTTTTTGGATATGAAATGAATTAATTGTGTAAATCCTAGTTTTCTTGTATGGATTTTGAGTTTGATTCAAAAAAGAGAAAAAGATGGATTTGATTCTTTGTGAAAATAGCTAGAGATTGAGGGTTTGTTAGCATCTTGTCAAGTTAATGACATTTGAATTAATTCCAATTAATTCAAATACTTTGTGATGGACCTTGGATTCAAATTATATAGATGATGAGCAGTTACAAATCAGAAAAATTCACATTTTAATTAATTCCAATGAATTCTTGATACCTAACAACACTTGTATTTTATATTTTATATATTGTTTGCAAACGATAGATTTTGCTTGAACAATTTTTTTTGGCGATTATAGTAGTGTAATAATGCAAATGTCATCTAGCACAAATGAAAGTCGATATTCATTGCAAATACGTGACAAATGTGGTGACAATATGGAGTTATTAACATCACATACTACAAAGAATCCAAATCGCAAATTTTGGAAATGTACGGGATGTAAAAACTTTCAATGGAGAAGACGGAAATCTAGCCAAGGGAAAATTGGCTTGTTAGTGGGCGAAGTTAGAAAGTTGAGATTGGAGATTGAGCGTTTACAGAGACGATTGGAAATAATATTGTGATTGTTGTACTATCTTTGTTTATTCAAGGTTTTTTTTAAGTTGTTTCAATTTGTATTATTTAGTGGAAAATATTTGTAGACATCTAACACTTCCAATTTGTATTATTTATGCACATTTTGAAACAAACTAGATAAACCATGCTAATTAATAGTAGAAATGACAATACAACCAAAAAAATCTGTTGAAATGAATTGAATTACCAATACACAAACAAGTAGACTAGGAACGTTCTTCGCTTTAATATATCAATTTTGAGACAATATTCTATAACATCGAATTTCCTAAGACATTGGACGAAGGCAAGAATGAAAATTTTATAATTGCAAGTCGGTGAATGCATTGTAACGGTACAAGACATATAATTTGCATGCACAACCATTACCATTCAGAATCTTCAAGCAAAGAAAATTTTGCACAGCTATGAAATAAAAAGAATTGTCAAAAATTTCTCCAGACAAAACAAAAATTCTCGAGAAATTAAACAACAATAGTGAAGTTAATCATCACTACAAATATCATTTTAAGCCATAGCCAAGCTAAATGATAGAATAAATAGACTTAACTGAATATAAATTTCTAAATCAAACACACCATTTGTTGTTTTCGTTAGATTGTTGATGTCCACTTCCCAGATCCTTGGTATGTCATCGAATGAGAAGAATAATGTAATTGCAACGCATACGGTGGGATTGGTTGCTATATACACAAAAAAGTTAAAACATCATATTATATTTTACAAATTTTTAAATATTAAAATACACTAAGAATTTGTGATTTTAAGACGACAACTTATCGTGTACCAATTATAAGGAAACGGTGATAAATATTATGTACACCAACTTGGGGTGGGTATACGGTACCTAAGAAAATAAAACAAAGATATATGTAAAATTTATATTAAAAATTTAAAATTAAAATTTCTTAACAAATTTAATTCTTACATTGTAGTAGCCTAAAGCCCCGTATTGGTTGAGATTTACATTAATAGTGCCTCCTTCCTATTGCTCAATAATATACTTAGTTACGTATCTACAAAATATTGATGGATAAGTTAAACATAATAATTAAGAAACTTACCATGGCCATATTGCTCTGCTATGTGGAGATTTCATTAGCCATTTCATAAGACGATGGTGCATCTTCTTGTAAATGCTGTAAAATTATGATAGGCAATTAAACGAAGAAATAATAGCAAACTAGAAAACATATATTTATAGTTTAACAAACCTTGTGTTTTTCTGCAGTTTTCTTCTTTTGGGCCTGTTTCTTACGAATTGTAGACTGTTTCCTAAGACATGGAGGATGGCCTTTACGACGTGCTATAACTAGATCATTGATTACATGTTCGGCGGTGTTGTTGTTACTGCAACTTATTTCACCAAAGCAATAGTTATTGGTGAAATAGTTGTTTCCACACTTGCGCACCGTTTTTGCTTGGGCGAGATCTTTCGATTGCCTTATTTATCCAATCCAATACAAATTTGTAACTACTTTCACATCGAAGCTATGTCTGCAACTTCATTGAAAGCAAGTACACATTTTGTCCTATCTCTCCTTCGAATAGATAAATGCGGCACATCGTAACTAACTTGCGGTTCTTTGTAGGATCTCCTCACATCTTTCCTCTCGTCTTGATAAAACATTTACGAAGTAATTCAACGCTCGTTACGGATCAACACCGCAAGGGCATGTCTACAAAGAATCCCTAAACCGAAACTTTGAACGTATACTGACTAACTTCACACTCAACTTCTTTGAAAACAACCTCAAAGCTTTTTTGTAACCTTGCCCATATGATTCATCGATTTCATATATTGATCCCACGGAATCCCGTATATCACAATACATCGGTGCAGTCAATTCTTGTTCGAATTCTTGAAGCTTAGAAATGGTATACACCTCTTCAACTTGCTTCTCCATCTCATATCTTGTTACACATGGAGTCTTTTTCTTTGAAACACTTGGCATTTGCTTGCCACTCTAACTCAGCCTTTCCTTCTCAATGCATTTTTATATTGCTTCACAAACTACTTCAAATTTTTTTTTTGAGTTAACAAACCCATCAAAAAATGCATTCATACTTTCACTTTTGAGTTTTTGACATTCTTGCCAAAAACTGTCTTTCAAATAGCATGGAACCCAACGATACCTCTCATCATATAAGCCATTCAACCAACCATTATCCCATAAATCATATCATGTCATGCCAAGCTTCTTCAAACACAAAGCAGGCTTAGTGAATCATAAACAAGCAAAAAGAAATGAAGAAATAATACCTTCACATTCTTTAAAAGCCCCTAATTTCTTAGGCACCCTCTTCATAATATGCCACAAACACCATCGATGCCTAGTCGTCGGAAAAACATTCTCAATTGGCTTTTACATTGCTCTATCTTGATCCGTAATGATACCACTTGGCGGAGAATCGGACATGCATGATAGCCACGCCTCAAATAACCATGTAAATGTCTCCGTATCCTCGTGTGAAATCAATCCGCATCCTAACAAAATAGACTATCCATGATGATTAACTCCGACAAAAGGAGCGAATGGCATATTATACTTGTTGGTGAGATATGCGGTGTCAAATGCGATAACGTCTCCAAAATATTTGTAGGCTGCCCTACTCCTCCCATCTCGCCCAAAATACATTCTTTAGTCGATCCTACTCATCCACATCAATGCTAAAAAAACCCCTTGCATTCGCTTTGCTTTCTTTGGAAGTACTTTAGAATTGACATAGCATCTCCTTCTCCAAGTTGTAATCGCCTAGCTTTGTCAACAAAATTTCTACAATCTTTTTCTAAGAATGAGACATTTTCATATCCACCAGCTTTCGACAACTATAGAATTAAAATTCTTGGCAATGTTAATTCCCGCACAATCATTCATCTCAATACGCATTTTCACCGTTGCACTAATGCTATGGTTACAAGGAAAATATCTAGCTTTATTCGGACTCAATCCATGATTGTGTTGAAGGTTTAAAATTCGAAGAACCCATTTTCCATCTTCATTTACACAACCTCCGATTCTAGCATCACAACCGGTTTTCGCACTTGGTTTTGGCTCCAATACATTGGTAGATTTACTTTCCGACTTGCCGCTACGACCACATGCAAATGTCGTGTATCTTACATTCCCATCATTCCCTTTCTTGCTAGTTAGCTTCTTCACAGGAAATCCTTCTTGTTTGCCATACGCTTTGTAAAACTCCCACATTTCCTCACGACTATCAAACAACATCCCCAGAGTTGGCTCATATATTTTCGATTCCACATCTTCGACTCCAGCAATATTTTCTAAATTTTCCATTTCTACAAAATAAATAACATTTGTATTAAGAATAAATAATTATAAATATTTACAAAATAAATGGCAGCACAAATATTTACTCCATTAAGTTTCTAAAATTTTAAATTTATAAATTTATAAATCAACTTAAATTTTCATTATTATTCAAATAACTCAAATAATTCCCAGCAAATGTACAATAACTAAAATAATAACTAAAATATTCAAATAATTATCAGCAAATGTAAAGTAACTAAGATATTCAAATAATTATCGGTAAATGTATAATAACTAAAATATTCAAATGATAACTAAAATATTTAAATAATTATCAGCAAATGTACAATAACTAAAATATTTAAATAATAACTAACATATTCAAATAATTACTAGCAAATGTACAACACTTTCGGATCTAAGAGTATTAAGCAGTAGTAGCTGGAGTCGAAGAATTGAAGAAGAAAAAAACTAGTAGCAGTTGAACAAACTCTTTTGGCTTGTTTGAAGAATGAAAAGTTAGAAAAGCTTTTGACTTGCTTGAAAAAGAAAAAGTTGAAACCTTTTCATGTGGTGCTTGTTAGAAATTGTTTAGTTCACGTGAACAAAAGCTTTTTGTTTAGTTTTCTTGGCTTATTAAAATAGTGCTGCAATCTCTAAAAGAGTGGGGCCAAAAGCTAAAAAGTAAAATTCAACGCATTCAATGCATTTGAAAAAATTTAATGCTGTGGGGCCAGCCGAATGAAAGCGCCCAGCGGGAAAGAGCAGAACGACAACCTTGCACGTTGTTTCTCTCGCGCTTCTCTCGACAACTTCGTGCTCCCAAACATTTCTCTTTTGACATTAGGGTGGCAATCTGCCACAAGGTCCAAGGTGGCACTCATTCTTTTCACCACTCTCATGCTTGAAAAGTATGATGAGAAAAATTTAACCAGTTTCAAAATCATCAATACATTATCTGCTGTTCGTAAACCTCATTTTTTGAAATTTGTTTTCTAAATGTACAAGTTGTTCATCGTACTCTCGAGCCTCCATTCAAAGTATTTCACATCATTGAAAGTAGAAGCAATGCAAGCAAGAAAAAAAAAGCAACACATTACATACATTGGTTATCAATTTTTCTTTCCTTCTCTTTGTTATTTAAAACCAGTTTCACACGAATTGCGGTGTAAATGTCTAAAGATTTTTTCAATAGTACATATTAAAATAATGACTGTTTTAGTTTACCTTTTTACCCAAAAAATACTATTTGATGTTTATTTCAATATTCTTAGATTACATTTGGCACATTGTATTGCATTATTTAATATAGGGTTTATTATATTAAATTATATTGCATTAGCATTGTATTAGGCCCCGTTTCAATATAATATTTTCAAATATTATATAAACTAATTTTAATTGTATATTATTAATACATGAGATATATTTTATTGATTGTAAAATCTATTTAACCCAAATACTTATTTAAAATTTGTATAATAAATACAAATATATTATTAAAATAAATATAATAATTTACATTTAAGAAATTATTTTTATATATAAAAAATATTTAATATTATTAGTCTATTAGGCAAATTAAACTATTTAAATTATATTTGTTTTTATTAAAAAATTTTAAAGTCAATTTTTTAAGTTACTATCTATGAAGGTTATCGTAGTCAAAAGGGAGTCTTGGTGTCTCTTATTGAAAACTTGGGAGTCGACATGACCATTTTTCCAAATCTTGGGAGGGTAGGTGTCCTTTTCCCTGAATAATATTCTTAACAAATTATAAAAAAGTTTATATAATTAATACAAATATTTTGAATAAGATATATACTTGAGATATGATATAATATTTAACATTTTAAATTAATAAACTTCACTAGTTCCGTGAACCCCCAAAAAAATCTAACATTGAGAAATAATTAATCTTATAAAATTAGTTATCGAATAACTTATCCAATTTATAAATTAATATATAACCATAACATAGATATTTGATTAAAAAATTATATTTCATAAATAAAATAATAATATATTGGAATTTTGTTTGTATTTAATTAATTTGTATTCACGTTAATTGAAATAATAAATAATAAATTTTTGGTTAATAGTAGTATAGAATACATATTATGTAATAATATTATGTAGATACAGTAGGTTGTATATTTAATGATTTTTTTCTGTACTAATTTAAATTAAATAATACAAAATGAATAATAATTAATTAATTGTTTTAGATGATTTCAGTAATAAAATTATTGTTACAATCATATTTAGTTCTTAGTTACACCAAACGCAAGACAATACAAAATATTAGTCCAGTTCAATCCTATAAAATCCAATCTATTTTAGCATGACAAACACATCCTAACAGGGAGAGGTTGTTATATGAAGGAGACCTAGCTCTCAAAAATTGACTCTGGTTAATTTGGTAGAGCAAGATAAAGCCCACTACAAGTCCTTATCATTCCTTATCAATTTATTGAATACAATGCAACCTGCAAAACACATTCCGAAGAAGTGTAGAAGCAGATTCTGCCCATATAAATACTTGAGAGCATATGCATACTTTCATCACGTCATCGTTAGCTAGCAGTTAAAGAAATTGTCAAGTTCAATCATTTTTGTCTGTCTAGAGAAAGATGTCAACTCAATAAGCTTCATCAAAGAAAATTACTCGTAACGTTGTAGATTTCCATCCTAAAATATGGGGAAACCATTTCCTCGCATGTCCTTCTGAGGTAATTAAACATCTCATTACCCATTATATACATTCATTGAACATGCATGCAAGCTCATTAGTGTTTGTTTGCATACAGACGATTGATACTTGGACTCAACAACAGCACAAAGAATTGAAAGAAGAGGTGAGGAGAATGATGGTGTCTGATGCAGACAAACCTGCACAGAAACTGTAGTTGATTGATGCTGTCCAAAGGTTAGGTGTGGCTTACCACTTTGAAAAGGAGATTGATGATGCATTGGAGAAAATAAGTCATGACCCTTTTGATGATAAATATGATCTCTACCTTGTCTCTCTTTGTTTTCGATTACTTAGGCAGCAAGGAATAAAGATGTCGTGTGGTATGAAATCTTTCTTAAGCTATATTAACTGCAAAATCTTTCCTATTAAATATAAAACGTCTAATTGAGTATCAATTACCTGGATTGTTTAATGTGATTAGATGTGTTTGAGAATTTTAAAGATGACGATGGAAAATTCAAGGCATCATTGATGAATGATATTCAAGGCATACTAAGTTTGTATGAGGCAGCACACCTAGCCCTTCACGGAGAAGATATTTTAGATGAAGCATTTGTTTTCACGACCACTCACCTTAGGTCAATGATATCTAATTCTCATGTAAACTCTACTTTTGCTGAACAAATACGTCATTCTCTCAATGTTCCCCTCCGTATAGCCGTACCAAGGTTAGAGGCAAGGTATTTCTTGGATATCTACTCGAAAGATGATTTACACAATGAAACTTTGCTCAATTTTGCAAAGTTAGACTTTAATATTCTAACCTACAAGCAATGCACCAGAAGGAAGCAAATGACATGACTAGGTAGCTTAATATTCTTCTATGGTGGAAGAGCCTGTTTGCTGTTGTTTTTAGAAATGGGAGATTGCCACTTTCCCTTTAAAGAAATCATGCATTGCCACTTACTAGCTCCGAGTGTATTCAAAGAAAAATATCTTCTAGATGATTATTAATTAATGATTATTTTCTTTACAGATGGGACATTGGCCACAGAGATGCACTACCAGAATACATGAAATTCATTTTCAAGACACTCATTGATGTCTACAGTGAAGCTGAGCAAGAACTGGCAAAGGAAGGGAGATCATACAGCATACAATATGCAATACGATCGGTAGGCAATTTCATTTCATTTGATTTTGCATTTTAGTTGTTGGGCAGGGCGCATGATTGTTGACTTTGATTATGTTCCTCAGTTCCAAGAACTAGTTATGAAGTACTTCTGCGAAGCCAAGTGGTTAAATAAAGGTTATGTTCCGAGCCTGGACGATTATAAATCAGTTTCATTAAGAAGTATCGGTTTTTTACCGATAGCGGTAGCTTCCTTTCCTTACATGGGTGACATTGCAACTAAGGAGGTTTTTGAATGGGTACTCAATAACCCTAAGATCGTAATAGCGGCAGAAACCATTTTTAGGTTAATGGATGACATAGCAGGCCACAAGGTATGTGTAGTACTCTATATATATATATATATATATATATCTATCTATCTATATATATATAATTCAATCAGTTTTACAGTTCATTATTAATTAATAATCTTCATTCTACATATAAGAGTATTAAGACTATATTTAATTAATAATAATATTAAATATATAACATATTAGCGCAAATAATAATCCCGCTGGAGGATTATGTTACATACATTAAGGTGCACCTTAATACATAACATAACATACCATATATGAAAAAAAAACTTTAAGAAACTAATTATGGGGATTTTCTTTTTTATTATTGTTTTACTTAAGCTATTTGTGACTCCAATGTAGTTTGAGTAAAAGAGAGAACATAGTCCTTCAGCTGTTGAATGCTACAAGAATCAACATGGAGTGTCTGAGGAAGAGGCAGTTGAAGCGTTGTTGTTAGAATTTGCTAATAGTTGGAAAGTTATAAATGAGGAGCTTCTTAACCCAACGGCTGTTCCGTTACCTCTGCTTCAGCTGATTCTTGATATGACACGTTCATGCTATTTCATATACGATGATAGTCAAGATCGCTTCATGCATTCATCGATGATGAAAGACCAAGTTGCCTTGTTGCTAAAGGACCCCGTTAAGCTCTGATGATTAAAGTTATGTTATTGATTTCCTACCATATATTTGACCAGTTGGTGCTAAATTACGCTGGTGCTTGCTATTTAGCTAGTCATGCATAGCTAGGGCCTAGGGCATGGTTCAATTGATTAGGCATATATTCTAGTGAAAATAAAATGTCTATGAACGAATCTTGCTTGCATCAACTTAATAATAATGTAATTTATTTCTTCCATGTCTATTTGGTGTAGTAGAAACCTAAAAAAAAATGTTGGTGATGTATAGTCTGCTATTAAAATAAACAGCTAGCATTCCTGTTATGGAATATCCTTGTGTTGTTTGTGTTCAGTTCACAATAAAGTATTGTAATTCATATTAAGGGTGTGTTTAATGATTGATTGTGTTTACTTATTAGAAATATAAAAGAATGGATTTTGGATGGGGTATTTACTTCTTGGATTAAGGAATCAAAACGAGGAATAATTTCAATTGAGTGTGTTTAGTTCTAAAAAATGAATTCTAGAATGGGAATGAAAATGTTAATGAAGAATGGGAATGAAAATGTTAATGAAGAATGGGAATCCTTTTCCCTGGGAGGTGCGAATGAGATTTCCACTGTTTGAATTGACTCTTTTGTCTCTAATAATATAATACAAAACTTTCTTTCATGCCCCAAATATAAATATTTAAAATGATAATAGTAATAGTATTATCATAGTAGTAATAACAACAATAACAATAATAATAATAATAGTAATAGTAATAGTAATAATAGTAATAATTATAATAACTAGTGTAATAGTAATAGTAACAATGATAATAATAACAGTAATAATTATTGTAATAACAACAACAACAACAACAACAACAACAACAATAACAATAATAATAATAATAACAAAAACAACTAGTTTATTTGAAAATCATAAATATTACACTCAATATAATAAACATGCATATATTTTATTTAAAAATGTTTACTTATTATTTTGTTAGTGAACAAAAACGTAATTTTAACTAAGGACATTTTAGCAAATTGTAGCAATCTATTTGGATTACAAAATAAAGTAAACATATAAATGAGAAATACAATTCATTTTTATTTTGATTTTTGTAGCTTAAAGTAAATAAACTATTTTGATACCCATTTCTCATTTCTTATTTTAATTCTAGCTATTATGATATTAAACCATTTCGATTCTTGTCCACTTTGTTTTAGGACGTAAACGCACAATAAGCCTCTACTTTCTGGTGCATTATGGTTATAATGATTGTCTCTTTTTCCTCTAATATTTTTTATATTTACCACATAAGTCCTTAGATTTCATGATAGTTTGTTAATTGCCTTCTCGATATAAATTTTATAGTAATACTACATATCCCAAATAACCATCCCAAATGATTTGGCATTCATTAATTGGTTACAATTAATTTATTTGGATTTTGTAAAAAACTTGGGACAAAAAATTTGGGTATAGCATTACTCTAAATTTTATGAGAAAAACACTTCCATTTTTTTTTCTTTCAAGTTTCGACATTAGTAGGCTATACCCAATACTAACAACCACATCTTTTGCATGACATTATGACTAAAGAAGCTTTTGAATGTTACTCGAGAATCCTAAAGTGATTACTTCGTGGACTCATGGGTACATGGGGTCCCACAAACAGTGACGAAATTAGTAGGATTTTTATTTGGGGTTTGTCAAACATGTATTGCAAGTTTAAATTATTTAGGGAAAAAGATTGTTAAACCCCAAATATTTAGGAAAATGGATAAAAACTCCCTTAATGTTTTAGAAAAGAAATTCAAACCCTAATTTCTTGACTAATTCTGTTTATTTTAATTAAAAATATATTTTTAACTTATAGTTACTATTATGCCCCTCTAACATCCAAGTCAATATATTAGTTTATAAAACCTTTCCTTTAATGCCCCTCTAACATCCAAGTCAATATATTAGTTTATAAAACCTTTCCTTTCATGAAGTTGATGAGCCTGGAGAGTGAAAGTGGTTGCTTATTGACTTTACTCATAAACAGCCGTGGCTTGGCTGCTGTCCAAGCAGCAAGCCACTACCAAAGACACGGCAGTACTTGGGTGAACAAGAAGAATTTTCTTTGTTCCCTGGGGGAAAAAAAGTGAGAATTAGGAAAACAAACACAAGATTCTTCGAAATTAAGGAAAAATTAAACACAAGATGCTTTGAAATTAAGTAAAATTCTATTTGATTTTTCCTTGTTCCAATATTTCTTATTAGCTCGTTTGCTTTTTAATTTTTTTTATTTTGAAATTTCATAATTCTTATTACTCTTCGTTCTAGGATTGAAAGATTTTGTTAAGTAAGAGTTTGATCAAGAGATGTATATGGTGAAGGGTATATTAAAACCAAAACCAAACCCACAACAGCAATTGAGAGTTTGGCAAAGATCAATTACAGAGGAGAAAAATGTGCAAAAATCAATTAAAGAGGCTGCCAAGAGAAATGACATGGGCTCTGCTTAGGCATTTGCGAAGGAATTTTTTATGTTAAAAAAAGCTGTGAATCGTTTTTAAAGAATAAGGTTCAACTAAACTAACATATTGAATTGTGAGGGACATAATGTTAATTAAAAGTTCAAAATATATTTTCAGTTAAAACAACAAGAAACAGTATCTCTCTTTCACTAAATGTTAGGTGTCTAACAGTCATTTTTCCAATTTTTTATTAAAAGCTAATTCCTAATGTAAAATTTGAACTTCAGGTTAAAAACTATAATATGTGAAAAAATATTACAACAAAATTTTCTTTTGAGATGTTAAAAACTAATGATATTTTCTTTTTAAAAAACTTTCTAATCCAAGAATCCCATCTTGTATTAAAGTTTTGGAACGGTGAAAAAAGTAGTTTATAGACACAATTATCTGCAATAGGAAACCAAACAAAATAAAAAGAACAAGTGATAAATGGGTTAATACGAGGAAACTCAAACCTCCATAAACATATTTTTGGTACTTCGAGGAATTAAATAGCTTCCAATACAACTACTTACCTGCCAAATAAAATATTCCAGCCTACCATTATTGACATTGATGCTAGTTTAAATATAGCTTATAGAACTTAGATAAAGATTAGGAACACAATGGATCCCATGTTCCCTAGAATTATATATGTAAACACAACAACTTCTTTTACTTAGTTAAAATTAATTACGATAACAACTCAAAAGAGATAAAGATTACCTAAAATAAAATCATATAAAAACTTATTTTTTTGGAAGACCGCTTCATTCCCTTCCCTTTAGAAAATACCCTTGTCCTCGGGGGTAAAATTTATGAAGCAAAAGTATTCTCGCTTTGCCCCTTGATCATTGTGTTTTCCATCACCAACTTTAGCTCTCTTCAACACGGCATTCCTTCAATGGGGTCGATCCAAAAATTGAAGCACTTCCATTTGTTCTCATAGATTCCCCATCGTGATGCCATTAGTTTTCTTCACTCTCTGCCAACTACCATTAATGGACTTGGTTTCCAAACATCATCTTTTACTTATTTTTCTAAAAACTAAAATTTGGGAAAAGAGATGTTAGGTGTTGTGTTTATAAATAATAACCAAGTTACGATACCAAATGTTACGAGACACAATTGTCGCAACAGGAAATCAAACAAAAAAAAAGAACAAGTGATAAATGGGTTAATTTGAGGAAATCCAAACCTCCATAAGCATGTTTTTGGTATTTTGAGGAACCAAATACCTCCCAATACAACTATTCAATTGCCACCAGCCTACTATTATTGATATTGATGCTAGTTTAATTATTAGTTTACAGCATTTAGATCAATATTAGGAGCATAATAGACCTCATGTTGCCTAGAATTATGTAAGCACAACAACTTCTTTTACTAGTCAAAATAAACTATGATAACAACTCAAAAGCGATAGAAATAACTTAAGAATAAAATTATATAAAAATTTATTTTTTTTGGAATACCACTTAATCATTAAACCACCGATTATCTAACGTTGAATCGCAAGATTTAACATTTTAAAAACTGTTCTCTTTCAACACGTAATTAGCTTTTCATTTGATGTATTTTTTATTTGGTAATCGTTAAGTAAGACTTACCTAGATAAAAAGGGTCAATATTAAGTGATTAATATTAATCTTGTTATTGATCTAAGACGTGCCCAATATTAATTGGAAATAGGTTAATTAGCTTGCATTCAAGATTTATTTGATGCTCATAAATAAATGGCATGTTTATGTCAAAAGAGGTGATAAATCCGCAACACGGGTACAGTTTTTTTTTAATTTAAATATGAATTTAATTATTTGGTGGCACTACGCCACAATGTCCAAAGACTATCCAATTATTATTGTATTGAATAGTGCTATACATCCCAAATTCTTTATCTCAAAAGATTATCTTAATTGACGTGACATTCATCAATTGGTTGATGAGATAATACAACTAATTCACTTAAATATTTTAAAGAATTATTAGCCACTTAATGAATGATACATTATTTGTGATGAAATTTGGGATGTCTATCATTACTCTATTTTATAAGTCGAAAATTTGTACAACTATCGAATTTCAAATAAACAATAAATTTAATTAAAAAATCCGTAATAAATTAAGAATAATGTTTAGAATCTCAATATTTGAGTTTTAATTTGAGTCTTAATATTATATGTCACTTAATTATTAGACAATAAATATAAAATTACCCATTATTTTCTTCTAGGAAAAAAGTCACCCACACTCCCAAGGTTTGCTTAAATGGTCACACGAACCCTTAGTTTCATAAATGGTCACACACACCATTTTTTTTACTATTATACCCTTTGATTATAACAATTCAAATAAATATAAATATAGTAATAAGATAAAAATAATAAATATACCTCATACAATACAAATAAAATATTACAACAAATATAATTAATAAAATAGTTTATATAATGAAAATTCTTTTTAATATTAAGCTAGTATTAGTCTATCCTGACAAATTTTATTAATACCAAAATATATTTATCCAAAAATTGACTTTAATATTTATACTAATATAGATATAATTAAAAAATATTGTAAATAAAATAAAATAATATAAATTGTATACTTTATTGAGAATGATAGGTATAATTATTTTAATATTATTAATTTATCAAATGGATTTTATTATTATTAAAAGAATATTGTAAATAAAATAAAATAATAAAAATTTATATATTACTTGTGAATGATAGGTATAATTATTTTAATATTATTAATTTTTCAAATAGATTTTGTTATTATTAAAAGAATATGACAAATTAATAATATTAAAATAGCTTTTCTAATATTCAAAATAAAAATAAATTTTATCTTAATTTATATATTATTAAAAAAATAATTTATATTTTAATTTATATTTATATTTATTATAGAAGTTTGTTAATTTATAATATTTTAATTTTAATTCATATTTATTTTAGAAGTTTATTTAAAATTAATTATTAAATTATTGTAATTAAGGGTATAATAGTAAAAAAAAATAGGAGTGCGTGACCATTTATAAAATAAAGGGTTTATTTGACCATTTAAGTAAACTTTCAAGGTATGGGTGATTTTTTCTCTTTATTCTATCATTTAATAAATAAAAATTACATATAATTAAAATTTAAATTAAAAATTAAAATATTAAAATCGGTAGCATTACTAGTAAATTAATTATAAGCAATAAATTCTTCTAAAAAAAATTATAAGCAATAAATTTTGTCGAAACAAATCATCAATGAATTTACACGCCGGCAGGTACATGCCACTGAACGCGCACCTTAATTGTTTTTTTCTTTTGTCGGAAGCAATAAGGATAAGGATTTGTCTTCAGTTTTGAGATGGATTAGGGTGACGTCATTCCCTGATATAGTTTGACCGTGTGATTACCCAAATCTTAAATTAGCAAGACCCTCTTAAATATGGTTGGATCTCAATTCGTGCAATTGTGCATGGCGTCAAATTGAAGTTAATACGCATACGTTCTGTTTATTAATCATATTGAAACATGTAAAATATAAATATGACTCATTTATTAATCGTATTAATCAATTTAATAAAAAATAAAAATTAATTTAAAGATAATAAAAATGTTAATATTATTTTTAAAAGTAAGTCGTAAATAAATTAATATGGAATAAATATGACATAAAAATTTATATGAAAAATTATAGATTCTACCTGCAAATATAATTTAGAAGTATTTACATTTAAACTCAAATAGGTTGTGATACTTAACCCTTTTGAATTAAAAAATGCTACACTTAACCCTCTTACACTAGTTATTTTTATGATAAAAAGTCCATATTGCTCCAAATCAATTTAAGTTATCTTACAAATAGTAAACATCCATCAACATGAAATATATTTTGTGTATGTTATAATGATATTGTCCTTGATAAGTTAAGTCGAATACCTATATGATGTTTTTTAATTTAAAACTGATTTGGCGTAAACATAAGCTATTTGTATATTTGAATTTTCTTTAAAAGTTTTATTCTATAATAAAATAATTTCATTTTATTCTATTTTCATCACATCATGGATTGTAAATTAATTTTATTTCTTACATACACTATATATACCCTCATTGATAACACATAAAATAAGCTTCATCAAACCTTCAAGAACCGTATTGCCCAAATCATTTATATTTTTTAGCTTTTAAGTTGAGAAAAAAAAATAAAAATGATAGATAAATTAGATAGATAACTCAACTTATTCAAGACAATATTATCATAGCACTTACATAATATTTCATTTTGATGGATGTTTATGATTTGTAAAATAACTTAAATTGATTGGGGCAATATGGATTTTTTATTATAAAATAACTTAAATAGTTAGCGTAAGGAAGTTAAGTGTAGTGTTTTTAATTTGAAGGGGTAAGTATCATAGTCTATTTAAATTTGGGTGCACGTGTTTTTAATTTATATTTGAGGGAAAATCTATAATTTTCCTAAGTTTATAACACAATGTAGATATGACATGAATAATTAATTTAGTGTTCAATATACATATTAGTTATTTTTTCAATAATATTATTACATATTAATTGATATTTTTGTTATAAACGTGTAATTACATTGAAAGCAGTTCAACATAGATACGATACAATTATTTGTCGTATCATATCGTGTCAACCAATTTATTAATCTTATCAATATTTTTCAATATGAATATGAAAAAATTATATTGTATTCGTGTCGTGACTCATTGTGCCACTTCTAGTTGAAAACAAGAAATAATTAAGGTATTATTTTTTAGGGTAAATTTTTTATTACCCCCTTTTGAGATGACAATTTTTAAAATATCTTCAAATTATTGTAAATATCAACTTATTTCCACTTTTGTTTAAATGATCAAGGAAAAACGGGAGCTTGTTGATGAAAATTTTTTTCCTTCTTAACCAAAATAGGGGTAAATTAAGGTTTACAATAGTTTGAGATATTTTAAAAATTATCATTTCATGAAGGGGTAATCCAAAATTAGCCCTATTTTCTATAATTGACTCTAAGGCTGGCAATCGATATTGTTTTCTTTATTTTGCATTATAACAAGAGGCGGACTTATCTAAGGCTTAGAGGGGGCTTTAGTCCCTTAGCCATTATTTTTCACTTTAAGCATACCCTAAACCCCTTTTGAAAGAAGTAAATAATAATATTTTGGCCACATTTCATATCCAAAAATTAGATATCACAATCTGCAAGTTGTGAAATTAAAAGTGATCTTCTTGGAATATTATTATTGCAAAATTAAAAGTGGAAAACAATTTTCGGTCAATGCGCTGAGTAATTAATTAATGTACAATATCACAATCAGCAAGTTGCATTAGAAAGCTGAAAAATAATATTCTTATCCCCATCTAGCTATGATTATTGTACACAACTGGCATTGTTCATATTCTACATATGGATAAGTTGATTTCTCATTATTGCAGTTATTTTTATGTAAGATACTATGATCCAACTACTTGATATAATGCCATCAATAAATCCTAACTCAATCCTATCAATATAAATTTTCATGATAAGTTTATCGTTAATTTAAAATTTGGTGCAACTTTATTATTAGTTCAATTTTTATATATTTATTCTTGTGCGGAGTTGATGTAGGGTTAGAGAGTGAGCTCTCTACCATTACTCAAAAAACTCATAAATTCAAAACCTATATGTACATTTAGGAGAAAAACTTATGTAAGATTGTCTCACCATCTGTCCATGCCTCCAAGCTCATTAGGCTTGAGAATTTCTCTAAGCTCGCCTCTAAGGCTCAACAACGTTTATACTTGACTTTCGAGGTGTTAATAAACCTTTACAATAAGAAATTATCCTCAATCTCTTAACCCAAGTGCATCCCAATACTTACAATCCCTCAACTTGGATTTTACAAAATGGAATACAAAATAATTTCTCTCACACAATGTGTTTGATTACAATTGAATGCCCAAAGTGTGATTCAACTAAATAATAACAAGTTTGAAGTTCAATGAAAGATTGTATACTCAATAGCTAACTCAATGATCACAGTAGAATTATTATTGCTTGAATTTGATTGAGTTTTTTTATAGTTAGAGCTGAAAACTAGCCGTTACTCACTTTTTGACCATAATCGACTTCCAGGTTGCGATGCTTAGGTTTGCCATTGATGGTTCTTGTTGTAGTTACCACACTACTAAAAAAATAAGCTACTATGACAGAATTTTTATGATAGATATGAAAAAATTGATTAGTTATCATAAGAATATGATAGAAATGTGACAGAATTTTTATATGCCATAAAGGCATGATAGATATGTGATAGTTTATTTATCTATCACAAAAATATGATAATGGATTAAGATTTATTGAAACGGTGAGTTTGGAATAAACATTTTGTAAATAAAACGACACCGTATCTTTAAACCACCCAAAAAAAATTGAGTGTTGATTTCTCTCCACGAACCTCAACTTAATCATACACAACTAAAATAACACCGCCGGCAAAAATTTAGGTCATCTCTTCGTCTTCATCTTCATCCCCACTCCCAGCTTGTTAGTTATTCCCATTTCCCTTTGTTTCTCAGCTTAATGGTTGTTGCCGTTACCCCGCTACTCTCTTCAGCTTTACCCCGCTACTCTCTTCAACTTCAAGCTACCACTGATATCTTCATTAATCTAGAGCTGCTTCTGCTACAGTCAAAGTTCGATCTGCCGCTGCCGAGAGCTACTGCTGCTTCTGTCGAGAGCTGCTGCTGCT
The DNA here is from genome assembly GCA_030449835.1 of Clausena lansium. Lineage (NCBI taxonomy): Eukaryota > Viridiplantae > Streptophyta > Magnoliopsida > Sapindales > Rutaceae > Clausena > Clausena lansium. Next base: position 81,383 of record JASUUF010000041.1, read on the forward strand.
GATCTTCGTATTGCTGCTGCTGCCACCGTCGATCTTCTTCGAGATGTTCGAGTTGCTGCTGCTGATCTACTAGCTGCTGCCACTACCGATCTTTGAGCCGCTACTGCTGCTGTTCTTCTTCAAATCCAATTTGTTGCAGCCGATCTTCAAGTTGCTGCTACTGCGTTCGAGTTGCTGCAGCTACCGCCTTAGGTAAGTTTGAATTATTAACACAATGAATGTGTATTATATTAATTATAATTTTTTGAATTTTTAAAGCTGCTGTTCTGCCTCAGCAATATCAACATCATCAAAATAGAAACACATCAACCCCCAGCCATCGTAACCTAACCCTTATGATTTCATACCACGGCACCATAAGCCACAATTTCACCTTGAACAATCGCCGAAGCATCAGTGTTGATCTTGAACCAGTCGAAATCGTGTGGCTGCCAAGCAACAGAAAATTCAAATGCTCCAAAATAATTCCCACAGGTTGTATGGCTCACATGAAACAGAATCCCCAAACTCCTAAGCATTAGCCACAATACAAGAAAGAAACAAGGTGTTTAATCATTGATTGATATTAAATAGAAGGTTTGGAGAAGAAATTGGTGGGTTAAAAATCCAAATAGCCCCACCCTTCCCTTATTTAACTGATCACTTAATTAAGTCATTTCCGTAGAAAGTAGAATTCCTTTAAAATTGGACCATGCTGAAGATATTTATGTGGCCCACTATCAAATAGAAGCTGAATTAGTTGCTGAAAGATTTGCGAGAGTATTGGCATTATTAATTATAATGGTATCATGCAATTCAATATAAATAGCAATGCTGTTGATAACATATTTCTCATGCACACATTTCCTTTATAACTGCAAATAGCAATCAAACCAAACATGAGTGGTGTCCTTGTTTTTTGCTTACTTCTCCTTGAATTACTTGTCATTAGTATTAGCTTCTGCAAAGGAAGTTCTTATCATGTGGGTTGCCTTGAAAGTGAGAGAAGAGCACTTTTAAGGTTCAAGCAAGATCTCCTGGACCCTTCCAATCGGCTTGCTTCTTGCAATGGTGATGGAGACTGTTGTACATGGGCTGGTGTTGCCTGTGACAACGTGACAGGCCATATCCTTGAGCTTAATCTTCGAAATCCTTCCAGTTCTAATCCAAGGTCAATGCTGGTTGGTAAGATAAATCCTGCTTTGCTTGATTTAAAGCATTTGAGTTACCTGGACTTGAGCTTTAATGATTTTCAAGGGATTCAAATTTCTAGCTTTATTGGTTCTTTGCGAAATCTAAGGTATCTCAGTCTCTCTTATACTCAATTTGTAGGAATGATACCTCACCAACTTGGAAATCTCTCCAATCTACAGTTTCTTGACCTCATTTTGAATTATTTGTATGTTGATAATTTTGAATTATACTCACCAACTTCTCTTGTTTGGTTGTACCTTCATAAAAACGGACTGTCTGGAACAATACCTATATCTCTTAAGAATTGTACAGCATTAGTGTCACTTGATGTTGGTGAAAATGAGTTTGTTGGCAATATTCCAATATTGTTTGGAGAAAGATTTTCAAGAATGGTTGTTCTCATCCTTGTTCCAACCAGTTGCAGGGCCCTCTACCGAAAACAGTATGTGATCTAGCTTTCCTACAAATCTTAGACCTTGCTGACAACAATCTCTCGGGAACCATGCCAAAATGTATTAATAATCTCACTGGCATGGTGACAGTGAAGTCTTTTATGCGCAGTGTTGTTCTGCAATATCTACCTTTTCCCCTAGATATAGATGTAATAGTTACGGAGAAGGCATTAGTTGAGTAAAGGGGAAGTGGTTGAGTATGGTAAGATTCTCCATTTGGTAAGTCCGCTAGATATTTCCAAGAATAATTTTTCAGGAAAGACTCATTTGGAAGTGACATATCTTACAGCACTGCAGTCAATAAATTTTTCTTACAACTCTTTCACAGGAAGAATTCCTGAAAGTATTGGCACTATGAGGATATTGGAGTCTGTTGATTTTTCTGTAAACAACTTTCGGGTGAAATTCCACAGAGCATCTCAAGCTTGACGTCAGTGGCTGACTAAAAAAGGGAAAAAAATCAAATATGTTTATTAAATTACGAAAAATGCCATAAACTGTTAACTACAAAAATACCATCACTCATTAATTACAAAAATACCATATCTTTTGTTATACTTTTATGCTCTTTTGCTTTACTTTCATGTTTCACCGCCACCGTCAAAACAAAAAAAGATTTCAAACCCTTCACGTTTCTTCATCAATTCACTTCACAAATTACAATCTTCATCAGTTCATCTCTTTCAAGGTTACATCTATATCTTTTTCTAGTTTCTACTGGTATGCTATTATATTTTTAAAACTTCAATAAATTAATTATTTTTTTGAGATAGATTTTATTGATTTGCTCTACATATTATTTTAATTTATTATTTTGAATGTTTCATTGGCTGTGTTTTTTTTTGTAATTATTTTTTTGATTTATTAGTTTGAGTTGATTTAATTGACTAAAATGTGATTAGCTTGTGATTTACTGATTTATTAGTTTGAGTACATTTCATGGAACATTTTTGTGTAAGCCTAAATTTATTTCTCTTGGACATATGGTGGTTGCATTCATCAATAATTTTTTGCTATTTTTATTTTGATTACCTGTTACTGTTGTTTTTTTATTTTTTTTTGTTGATTTTGGGTTAATTTATTGCAGTTTTAGGTGGTAATTTATTGTTTTAAATTTTTGTTTAATTTATTTAAGCATGCCAATTAAGCTTGTAATTATTTATTAATTTATTAACAGAGCGTGCATTTTCAGCCATGAGTCTTATCAAGACATCACTTCGCAATAAGATGGAAAATGAGTTTCTTTCGAATTGTATGGTTGTCTATGCTGGAAGAGAAATTGCAGATACTATTGATTCATGATCCATAATTGATGAGTTTCATTATTTGAAGCCTTGAAAAGTAAAACTTTAGTTATATTGTTGTATTGAATTACATTTTTATTTTCTATTTTTTATATAACTATTTTGTTTAAAGTGATTATTATTTGGGGTAAGGCTTCTAATATCCTCATCTTATTATGTGTATTTTATTTTTTTTATTTATGAAATTTTATGTTCACTTTACGGTATATATTTTTTAAAAATTTAACCCAGGGTACTTTAAAATCCTAGATCCGCCCCTGCTTGACGTTCTTGAATCATTTGAACTTGTCCAATAGCAACTTGACTGGGAAAATTCCTTCAAGCACTCAACTGCAAAGCTTTGATGCATCTAGCTTCACTGGCAATGATCTGTGTGGAGCTCCTCTTCCTAAGAATTGTAATGAGAATGTTTCAATTCCAAAGATGAAGATGAAATTGGAGATGAAGACGAAGATGGAGTAGACTACTGGTTCTATGTAAGCACGGCATTTGTGGTGGGATTCTGGTGTTTTATAGGCCCTTTGATTTTCAATAGAAGATGGAGATACAAATACTGTCATTTCCTGAATCGCCTTGGGGAGAGGTGTTGTAAGAAAATGTTGCCCGATTTTCTTTGTTTTGGAGTACATTGCTTAATGCAGTATGTTCGTGAAATAAAGTATTACGTATGTTATTATCCTTTTTTTGGCTTCGCAGGAAATAAAAATGTATTACTTGAAATAAACCAGTTGTCTTTTATTTATTTGTGCTTGAAAGGGAAAACCAATGCGAAATTTTTTAAAATAAACAAAATTACTACTGATAAATGAAAAGTGAACAAATATATTTTATGGACAGTACACTAGACTTATAAGCTCAATGATTTTTTGACTAAAAATGATCATAAATCACAACATTGGTATCAAAATGTTGATTCGTATTAAGATCTTCAGAAAAGGAAAACAGAAAAAGTTTTGCATATACAGTTGATAAGAGATTGATTTCAGGTACAGGTTCTTGTTGAGGTGCTCTTCTTACTGGAATAATCATTCCATTCTGCAGTCTCTGATTCAAAATTCCTGGAGGGTTTATTATAATCAAGTCTCCAAGTTTTTGAGTGCCGATTATTGATTCTGTGCACAATACCCTACGTCTGTTTGGCCTGCAGTAATGATAGGAAACATAAAATTTTAGAGTGAAATGGAAACGCTTCTTAGATTAACAAGCAACAGGAGAAGGTTCAAAAATTCTCTATTATGCAATCTTGAGACATACTTCTCTCTATTTTTTAGTTTTATGGAATATTTTCAATGCAACATTGAGATTAACACCTATTCAATTAAAGAACAAACCTTTTTTAAGTATTTCTTGTGAAGTTTCATAGCCCCAGTGCAAGCTTTTTTGGCGTCCAAATTTCCTGTCATGTCATTCAATATCTGAAAAGGTATAAAAGAAACAAAATTGGAAAGAGAAAAGCGAAATTCAAGAATGAGATGAAAGACAGGATGGGTTATAGCCAAACAAAATTTCCCAGGGTGCTTTCATGGCAATGCAGTGATTTTTTCCTAGTGAATGTCATTTAATGTTATTGTTAGCATCTATATCACCCAATAACTTCTCTTCATTAAGAAAATTTCCTTTTATTGACAAGAACTTCTGTTATGTTCAATAACAATTCCATTCATGCACAACAACTCCTAAGCTATTCTTTAAAAAAAGCTTGCTATGCTGTTTTTATTGTGTTCTCTATTGACTCTTCAGTTCACAAATGTGGATTGAAGGTTTATAAAGTATGTAAGTTGAAGACTGATCAAGCTGACCTTAACAACATCGTCCAGGCCGCGAGCTTCTTGCAGTAGCTTTGAGCTCTTATCTTTCAAGACACTGGCAACAAGAAACACAGAAATGGGAAGAGGAGCTTCTGAATTCTTTGCTCCATTTTTCATATTTTCTCTCTCATACTTCCCACACTGACGAATTGATTTTGCTTTTGCTTTAGATCCCTCAGATTTAGTATTAGCAGCTAATTCAGCTTCTTCATACAGACAGAACAAGTCCGGATCATATTCTAGGGCCCACATCATCTGTTAAAAGTTGCAATAACCACAGAAAACAGCAATGATGATAATCAAATTCACCTTCGCATTCAGGAAAAGAGAAGCATGACAGAAAAGCATAAAACAAAACTAAGCATGCAGGTTCAGAGAGAAACATAAAACAAAACTAAGCATGCGGGAGTTTCTTTACAACCCCTTCCACATCTCCACATCCACATAGATTCCTTAATTACCCTGTGTTGGGAGGGCATCAAATGCAAATCATACCGACTGGCCATTCTTCAGCCACATAAGTGAGCAATTTGATTATATCTTAGCACAATCCCTTATTTTTCTCTGCGCACTTGAGAAACTTACCGCCATAGGCCTTTCGTTTCATTAGTTGAGTAGTATGGAAAAGATTGTAATACAAAATCATGGGATACGAATCGTGTAGAGGAGACAGTGTTATAGACCCCCATTGCTGGGTCTGGGTACAAACCTCATTCACGTTATAAAACTAACTGTACTAGAACTATTTTTCTTTTTTCCAATTTTTAATTACTTAGAATCAGAAATAACAAAAAGGGAAGAAAAACTTGAGCTCTGAATTTTGTGAGAATTGGAATTTACATTTAAGGCTTTTAAAGAAAGGTATTGAGAAGTCTAGAAAGCACCAGAACTTTCTCAATTCAATAAAGTGAAAAAATAAAAGATGGTATCAGAAAAGGTAAACCATACCTCCCAGAGATATAATGAGTCACAAAATGAAAATTCTCGACGGAACAAGACCATAAGCATTCTGAATGCAAAGAGATAGTCACCTCCACCTAGTGTCTCTGTGTACAATAAAACATAATTTCTTGTTACATTCTTTTTGGCACATAAAAGTGAGTGATGCAGAAGAAAGTTGTGTAGTGCAGTATCACAAGAACAACAGACAGTTAAAAAATCCGGTAATATTAGTATACATGAATAAAATAATTTTTAAACCATTAACGATTCCTAATACCTACAGGGTGCATTTGGCACATTTGTATTGTATTATCTTTGTATTGCATTATTTTAATACACGTGTATTGTATTATGTTGTATTACATCGCACCGTATTATAATAATGTTGTACGATGTTTGTTGCTACACTCTATTGTATTAATTTTATGTTATACTATAGTATTATTAATTTTTAATAATACTATATTAAATTTTTTTGAGTAGTTTATATTATATATTTAGAAAATAATATTTATTAGTTATATTAAATTATTTAAAAATAATTAATTTTTATATATTGATTATTATAATATAATTAAATAATGTAATATTATATTATATTTTTATATACTATTTAAGTATTTATTATTAGTTATATTAAATTATAAATTTATTAATAAATTATAATATAAAAATAAAAAATATAATATAATATTATTGAGTAATAAATTATAAATTTTTTAATTTATATTAATAATTATAATGTAAAAAAAAAATTAATATTATATAATATTATGTTAAATTAAAAAGTTATATTTATTTATTTATTATTATTATCATAAAGTAAAAAAATCAATTTTTATATATTATTTGCTATAATATAATTAAATAATGTAATATTATGTTATATTTTTTTTATATATTATTTAAATATTTATTATTATTTATTTTAACTTATTAAATATTAATTAATTTTATATATTAATTATTAAAATATAACTACATATTGTTTATTTATATTTTTAATATAATAAAAATTAAAATATAAATAATAAGTTTATTAATTTATAATTATAATTTTAAAATAAAAGAAAATAAAAATTAATATTATATTATAAGTTCATATTTATTTATTATTATTTAAAAGAAAAAAGAAAAAGAGAAAAAAAAAAAAAAAAAAAAAGAAGGTGCTAATGCGGCAGTTAACCCGACTGTGGCAGCCCCACTCTTTCCCTCCCATTTTTCCTCCAAACATGGGCATCGAATTATGGGAATGTGAACAGTATTCTAATACCCCATAATCCCATGCACCAAACACACCCACAGATGGCATATGCACAAGTTCATGAAAGAAAATTGAAATGAGTTGATCTGACAATTAATCACAGTTTGGATTGCTTTGTCTGGGAGCACAAAAAGTTATATTGGATAAAAAAAGCAAACATATTTCCCTTGTTTTGAAACAGAAAATATAAAGCCTTTGCCAACATCCAGTCACACCACGATTTTATTGAACCATTGTCACTTTTTTTCTTTCTAATCTCCTCAATAAAGAGTAATTTTTGGGCTTTCTACCCACTAGCAAGTAGCAATGTACAGGACTCTGTCGTACAAATTTTTGAGCCTACATACTTTCATTATCAGCTTCTTGTTACAATGACAAGCAAATGTTTGTGAATTACTTATGAATGTGTAAACTGGCTTACACTGACAGAGAAGCAAGATTTATTTGAGACTTTTTTTTTTTGGGGTATATTACTACCCAAAATTACAAGTAAAAAATATATTCTAGATCATACCTAAATGTTGATGAAGTTTTGGATCGATAACCTGAGTAATTGAAGCCAAATTACTAAGTTGTGCTTCCACCCCAACAGAGCTCTCAGTGCATCTGAAATTTCCTCGCTTCAGAATTTCAAATAAGAACACATGAGTAAGAATCTGGATAATGTGTTGAAAAAGGAAGTATAAGACAATAGCTACCAGAACAAAAAGCAATATATCTAAATTATCATATGGAGACACAGTTCGGTTAATTCCCAACACCGAAAAGAAAATAAAAATTAGAACCTCCAAAACCCTCCTATACATGTAGACTAGCTATTCAAGAACAGAGATCTGACACTTAGAGGAACATGCTTCTTAGATAATTCTGACACATTTTCCTGTTTCATTAAAAGAAATAGAAAACATTTTCCTGTTGTGGCTGTACAAAACGGAAACGATCGAATTCACTTTGACTAAAGATGAATCGGGAAGAACAATATCGAGCAAGGATTGAGAACCGACAGGCATAGTTTCCAGAACTTGGATTAGGACAATTTAAAAAGCCACCATGCAAGTATCACAGAGCTTGCAAATTATGATGTGCAACAGTTCACAAGGACTATGATTTCCCTGGGTATAATAGGGACCGATTGAAAAAATGCTGCATGGAATCAGAGAAAACGAGAATAACATAAGAAGCATAGAACAAGCAATCAATTCATGAAAGCAAACCAATGAAAGGAATTGATGTTAATTCATTAGTTACAATTTTGAATAAACTATATATCAGAAAAGGAGAAACTAAAGAAACTCTGCAGCCATGGAAATGGAAAGATTTTACAGGTGAAAGGTGGTGGAAAAGGCTAAAATGAATAAAAGCACTAGCTATATTTTGCATTTTTCCTATTATTGACAGGGAATCCTAAAGAGACTTCTAGAGAGATGAAAATAAAAATTTTACCAATGAAATGGAATTTATCTTATTCTCAATTGTTAAAACATTAATAAATGAAGAATCTCATATTGTTAAGCAAGAAGTTAACTTATTAGGAGCTCGTAATATAACCCTGAAAACAAAATTCTATACACCAAATCAAAACACGATATTGCGCCACACAATGAATTCCGTGTAAAATGCAATAGATAATATATACCAATCTGCGCATCAAACGCTCGAAGCACCAAAATGCATCAGCTTCATTTTCAAGCAGAATTATCATGGGGGAACAAAGATCACTCATTCCTGTTCATCGTGATGACAAAGTTCAACTGCAGAGTTAGCACTTTAATGCACGTGATAGTGGGGCCCCAACAATAAAGGAATTTTGTTAAATTACTCACCTTGACAATAACCAACATCTGTATCTATCCAGGCGTAAACGGCAAGAATATCCCAAAGTTTCGACAAGTTTTCTTGCTTCTCATAAAACACCAATGTCCTGTCAGTGCGACTCACATCAAGACCTAGCATAAACAGTATCCAAGTAGAATGAGTCAGAAATAATAACCAGTTCCAAGAGAGAAACAAGATAAAAAAGAATAGGGAAGAAATATTTATATTTACTTTTGATGGTTAACATGAGTAACAGAATCACCAACCATAGGAAAAGGAATAATAAGTTCGACCATAGAAAACAGGAATAATAAGTTAGTACAACTTACAAAAGAGATTTCTATCTTTATCCATTTTATACATGAAGGACATTAATCTAAACCAGAATTCAAAAATCATGCTCGAATAAGATATTTGAGATGCCACGCTCCTTCAAAATGTGAAAGAGTCATTCAAACCACAATCTCAAGACCATCATGTGTGTATAAAAAGTTCAATCATGAACTGGTAATTCTCATCAGTTATTACCAATTAGTAGAAGCTAAAATAATGAGCGTTTCAAATCCTTCACATGCTATATTTATCTAATGTCAAAATTAGAAACAGATAATTGACAGAAGGAAAGAAGCAAATTTGGAGAAAATAAATAATTAATTAAATAAATGAGTCTGCATCTGCAATTAAAAGGCATCACCAACCTATTTGATGTAGCGTTAGCATCCACTGAATAACTTTCTTGTCCAAAGGACCACGGCTGAGAAGCTCTTTCACCATTTTTGAACTAGAAGCATTTATACCTGAAGAATCCATGGCATTAACATATAAAATATCACTGTATTTCAGTGTAGTCACTATCTTTAGAATGTAAGGTCAATTCCTTGCCCGAATTTGTTTCTTGAAGTACTAAAGGGTCTTGAATGAGTTGACCATCTTCAGTGATTACAGGGGCAGTGATGAATTTGCCACTTCCAACAACAGTAAAGATTTGGTGGCACTCCTCCTTCCAGGCAGAATATTGCAACCTGAAGACAAAAGAAATAACAGTTAGCAAATGAAGTCCGCCTTTAGGGTGAGGGTGCAGAAAAGATTTTAGTCATTGAGCTCCCAAAAGATTATTGAAATGGACCTTCTAATTGATGGACTCACAACATTATGTCACACTAAACTAAGCATATGATAAAATTTAGACGTGTTTAAAGTGCAAAAGCATATAAACATTAAGCAAAGCTCATCATCTGAATTTTCAAGCATAAATAAAACCTTATTGAAAACTGAACAATTAGGTATTCCTTGCTATTTACAAACAGTAAGCAAAGACTGTTAGATCATATAAGGATTTGACAAAGAAATAATTTTTATTCCTAGAGTGACTAACGAACTCAGTAAGTTAACAATGAAATCAAATTTTCAATGGAAGAAATATTTGCATCAAAATAATACAAGAAGATCGAGCACACCATATTAACTGGACATACATTGTTGACAAAGCCAGAAACCAAACCAATGAAAAAAAATAATTTTTGACCCTATACATGCCCAATACGTTATTTGATACTAAAAATATAAAACAGGATCACATCCTGACAGTGACACTAATCAAACTCATATTAGTTCCCAACAATCTCAAAGAAAATATTTATGAACTAACTTTTAATATTATTATAATCTGTATAAAATATTAAATATTGACTACCTTCGACGTTGCCGTATCTCCTCTCGTTCATCAAATGTGCTCTTAGGTTCATAACAACCAAGTAGAAATTCCCAAACTTCTCCTCTAATTGATGGATGGATGCCCTATGGAGACAAAACAATGCATAATGTTAATTATCAACATTCTCAAATTGATAAGAAAAACAATTTAAAGAGAAAAGAAAAACAATTTAAAGAGAAAAGGTAAGAAGTACATGAGAGCAAAGAAAATTATGGAAATTTTAAAATAAAGGATGAATATAGTGAATTCTGCCAATTGCATACTTACGTAACCTTGCTAAAAATGAAAAGATAATATTATGGTGCAGCAACCATAAAAGTGACTGCAGCAAGACTGCGGACGGCAAAAGGGATAAAAATTGATAAAGCAATGTTAGAATCATTATGATTTTGGTGCATTAAGTGATTCACCAAATCTATTTCAAACTTATCAATAAATCTAAGTTCAGTCCCAACAATCATACAAACTAATTCTAAGCAAAAGCGAACACCTATGTTAATAGGACAAACAAGTATTGACTGCTCCTGCTTAGAATAACTTTAAGCATGTCCAAACTTGGGCATAACTTCTAATATTCTACCATGCAGAATATGTCCAAGCTTAGCTTGTAGCAACTTTTAAACAACAAAGAACTTACCCCACGATGGATTCGACTTAGAGTCTTTCCTATATCCAACTGTCCTTCTGGAGTAAATGCAGCCTGCCATTTCCTAGCACTTAGAGTTTTCCCAGGCTGCATTAGCCGATAAAAACCGAAAGCTTTAGTAATTTCAAAACAAAGCCATACATTTAAGGATAATCAAATCAAAATCCAAATTGATACTTTCTATCATGGTGAGCAAGTAAATTCTTATAAATAATAATGCACAGCTGTCAAAAATAAATTATCTTTATTAATCAAAATTGTGGGTCAAACATGAAATTGATGAAGGTTTAAAATTTCAAAAAAATTACTATATGTGGCATAAGGTTATTATCTTACAACCTAACTACATTGTTAAGAATGTGTACAAAAACATGCGCCTAAGATCTTTTTTTGGTTAAAAAACCTTTAATATTATCATCATAATTCATAAATTTAAAACCCAATTAAACTCAATATTGCTCAAATTCCTTACTTCCAGCAGGCCAATATGTATGATACAGTTCTCATAAGATAAGCGAAATCTAACGTTAACACACATTCTTCATCACATTTAATTGATTCCAATAATATTTTAAATTTCATACTTCAACCTATCAAGCAGAACAAAATGCCCCATAAAAACTACTGCGATCCCGAAACAATTAAGGGAAACAACAAAAAATTGAAATTTGCACAATCAGGCAGGAAAGCACAAACCTTGATTTTGAATCTAGTTTTGGGCACATCAGTGCACTCAGGCCGGACCTCATAGTAAGAATCAGCAGGTTCAGCTGGCGCCCCCCACATTTACGATGAAAAATAGATAAACAATATCCAAAAAACTGTTTTCAGAATGCAAAACCAGCACCCTCAACCCAGATCCCCACCACCAAAGATCAATCAAATTATGTTTTCAGATGCCCTTTTGAGAGAAAAATTCAGAGATGCCAAATATGTGGGGACCCAGATGAGGTGCTGGCAGAAACCAAGAATTGATCAAAGCTAAAGAAACAACAAAGAAATGAACATAAACAATGTATTTCTCATTAATTTTTTTCCTTTTTTTTTTTCTTTTTTATTATTAAAGGATTAGTTGGTGTTGTTGATGGAGCTGGTTATGGCGGATGTGTTAAGCTTGTCTGTCTGTCTCAAAGCTGTGAGATGGGAGCCATCTCACGACACAACCGCAGGCCGGTCAATGCGTTAATTCTTTTTTTAACGTTCCTTGTTGTTTCTCTTACTGTGCCCCAAAAATAACCCCCGATTTTTACCAAAATCACAAATAATGATAAATTTTTTGGCTCAATTTACATACAGGTCCCTGCTATTATGTTTTGTCAACGAGTGGCAATGCTTTTGTAACTATACTACTGTAGAGATTAGATATTATTAGGGTGGTACTTAATTTCTTACCCGGGCTCGTCAGCATTAAATTATGAGTTCGATTTGATTGAAATTGGCATGATTATTAAATTAGTTAGAATCTTTTTTTATTATTATACAACCCACACATTCTTACCTTCAAATTAAAATTGCCTCTTTCAAGATTAGTACGTGTAGGAATGAACGCACGTGATCAATCTAAATAAGTTGTTAATGTACAACAAAATATGGTTTAATTTCTTTGTGAAGTCTCTTTAAATTTCTCATTTTTATTAGAGTCATATTTGGCATCTTTTTCTACTTTGATATTGTAATTTACATTTTTTTTATTTAAGTTAATTTAGGGGAATAAGTTTAATTTGTTATAAATAAATCAGTTATTATTGTTTAAATAGTTTATATATATATATATATATATATATATATAGACACAATGAAATAATAATAATAAGGGCAATAGTTGATGTTTAATAAATGAAGTTTTCCATCTCCGTAATTTTCAAAAAATCTCATTGTTTAGTAGAACGTAATGGTTTAAATTTTATGAGTAATGTTTGTTACAATCTCTCTTGTACAAAAATTATTTATATAAACTAATGTGTATGTATTACATTCTTATCATATGTCCCATATTTTTAAGGGTATAAGTATAAAATATGAATATAACATAGAATATTATATTTTATAATCACATAACATATGAAATCAGTTAGAGAAAAGGACACCAACATCCCTTAATTCAAGAAAGTGGTCATAGAGATTCTATATTTTTAAAAATAATGTTACTAATTTATTTTAAGACACGCAGACTTTCTTTTTGAATAAACTTTAAGGACTACATTTTATAATCATATATAAATACAAAAGAGAGTTTATATGTCTCAAAAAATTTTGTATATAATTTTTAAACACCAAAAAAGAACTTGTATATCTTAATATATGGGATTTCTCGTAACCGTTTCTTTAAACTAAAAGAGAGGGTGTATCAATATTATTTTTCCCATTAATTAATATAAATAGAGTTTATATTAATTTTTTATTAGTCTACCATAGTATTGAAACAAACACAAAAACATTTGTGCATCTAGTTCAGGGTTCTAAAACCCTACAGTAGTACTTTACTCCATTGTATAGAATGTAACAATATGACAGTAGATATTGCACAATTGTAGGGATCTGTGTCAGGATAATTATAAACCATAAAACCAAGGAGCCTATTGTAAATAACCCACTAGTTTCTTCATATTTACAATTGAAAAATTACACTTTCCTTTTCTGTCTTCGCTCTGAGGATAAATCCTCTCTCTCAACTTCATTTAATATCTTAACTTAATGATCTTTACATATCTCACCTGTATATTCAGTTAATTACAGCAAAATTTTATATTTTATATAAAAAAAATTGTTGACAAAATTTAAAATGAATGAAAAAATTCTCTTTAAATCTCTTAAAAATGAAAAACTTGCGCATAATATACAAACGAATCCGGATTGTCTGTATGTATTTACAATTTACTTCAAGTATGTAATTTTTTTTTGGTTTTTTAATCTATTATATTTTGCAAGTAGTTATCGGTTTTAACTTTTTAACTAATGGTAAAGAATCTTCACTGAAAATAATAGAGAGCGAAAAGAGATCGTGATCACATAACTTATTTTCTATTTTTTACTCATTAATTAAATAATTGATAAAAGACTACTTCTGTGGCATGTGGCATCGTATGTTAAACACACGTTGATCTAATTTTTTAATTTTATCTTGGGAATGGGTAGATGTAAAAAGTCTTTCTAAAATGGGATACTTGTGAATTGTGGTCTGCTCAAACATTTGACCTCCTCAATAATCCCATGAATTAGTCCAATATGCCTCCATTTGCCATAAAATTTGCGGCTCTTCAATTGTTTTTTTTTTTTCGAATTGTTCAGTGTTTCATTCAAGTTCTTTCCCAAAGAAGATATGGCAATTTTAAATTTTGTAGAATTCAACTTGCATATGATTCCTTCCCACCATGCCCTTCTTTGTATGTTGGAGATATAAAGTGAGTGCACTTATAAAGAAGGGAAAACGAATTAATCTAATTCTATGACAAACATCCGAAGCATAATTACACATTTAGACAAATTTTGTCGAGAGATATGGGTAAATGGGCTCAATTATTTAGACGATGTATGTTAGAGTTGATGTAGGGGTCTCGGAAAATTTTTTATTTATTGTAATATTAATAGATTTGTAAATGTAATTAAAAAAAATTGTACATCTACTTGGATCATTTAGTATATTCTTACAAAAATTCTAACTAGATTGTAATTAAAAGTAGTGTAGAATAGGTAAAAACAAACTAATAGGGATGGTCAAAATCAACATATTTAGACTAATTTCTCTTTTCTATAATGATGATTAATCTAGCAAGAAGAATCGAGCACATTGACTATCAAGCCCACCCATTTTGATTGGTGGCCAGTTGAGTCTTTGCATTGGAGTTAATTGCACAAAGACTTCTATGCCGCCAAAGGGAAGAATAGTCAAAACTCAAAAGTCAAAAGCACAGTCTCTCCCCATTAATCTCTCTTTATAATTATCTTTTCCTAAAGAAACCATCAAAATCCCTTCAAGGTCTCTCCACATCAAAGCTTGTGTTTATTATCTTATCCATTAGCATATTTTCCTCCTAAAATAAAGGCATTTACTTAAGGGGAAAAAAAAAACTGATTTTTCTTATTTTACATGGTTAATAGTCATTGCTCAAAATCTCATAAGTCATATCATATCATTAAAGTTAATTTAAAGTTTCACCGCACCTCAATTTTTCACGTTTTATCTTTTTATGCTCCTCTTAATTACTTGTGTTATTTAGTTGTTGTGTTTCTTTTTGAAAATATTATTGTACTCGTAGGTTGTTGTTTTTATTTTTCTTGAATAATTGTGTGCTTGTTTTGAAAAAATATCTACAAGAAAATTAATATTAAGCAAGATAGTAAAAATTAAAAATAACAATTATAGAAAAATTAGTTCAATTTCAGAAATTAGTTCTTGATGAGTTTGTCACAAGCCCTAAATAAAGATATTAATTTGAGTAAAGAATTAGTAATTGAATAAGTTTTAATTGAATTAAAAGATGATGAAGCAAGTTGACTAGCTGAGCCACCCCTGGTGAATTATTATTAAGGGCAATGTATTATGAGTCAATGTAATATAATTACTTTAAACACTCATTTAATTATTAATTATTAATGTACTAGTTAATCTATTCACTTTTTTTTTTAAAAAAAAATCAATCCATTCACAACTAACATTTATTATATTATTCTGCAAATTGAGAGAAAAATTAATGCTTAACCATCTAAATCAATATATAAATTATTCTTCATCTGGTATACATATGTATTGCTATAATATTATTACCCTGCAGCAAAATTGTTTTCCATGCCCGTATTTATTTATTTCTTTCTTTTTTTAATGAAAAATTCTCCTGGGTTTCAATTAAATAGATGAGTCCTCTATTATGCAAAATAGAAAATTTATAAAGAACTTAAAATTTGATAGGAATTAAAAGGGAATTTTGAAAACTTAGTAACTAGTAAAGTATATTTATAATTTGACTTGATTTTAGTGCTGCAAATATATATTTAAATCTTTTTAAGAATTTTGTTTGGGTGTGTCAAATAGTTCTATGGGTGTGTAAAGTAAAAAAGATTATTAATTTAAAAAGTTTAGGTGAGAATATTTTTGGCATTTTAACTAGTTTACAAAGTAAAAATTAATTTTTAAAATTGAATAGATGAATGTACAGTGTAATAAAATATTCAAAATAAAATTTAAGATACAATTAACTATATATATATATAACATACGAATTCAGTAGATTTTATATGATATATAATATTCCGTAGATAGTAAAGATTTTTTTCTCCCCCAAACATCGAACCAGGATTTTAGTTGTCACATTAATTAGTGGGTGCAATTATGGCTTTGGTTAATGATCATATTCATATCAAGTAGCTGTTTTATTTGTTTTTGGGCGGGGAACAAAAAGTGCTAATGTGGTTGTAGATTGGGCCCAGGAATTATTACACTTGAGGGGTTTTTTAAATGGGCTTGGGCTCCACATAAATAATATGAGAATGAGATTTGATTTCTATGGAAATATCAGATTTTTGAAGCTTGAGCATAATAAGCATTTCTTAATTTGGTGCCTTATTAGGACTCCATCTTAAAGCAAATATAAAGCATGTAGTAGTAATACTACTAAAATCTATACCACTTAAAACGAAGATATTACATGTACCTAATTTCTCATATATATTTTATTTCCTTTATTTTAATAATTAATATTTAGCAATCTTAAAGCATTTATATCTCACTTTGAACATGGAAATATATTTTGGGTGAGGCTGTTTACATTCTAAAAATTATTTTAAACACTCTAAATTTAACAAAATTATTTATTACAAAAATGCTCATGATATAATTTACTGTTGAGGATAATATATTATTAGTAAATATAAATAACTACTTTGTACACCCATCTAGCACACTTATTTAACTTACAATTCTCCTACAATAAATTTTATTTTCATCATCTTGACACCAATAAGTTGAACAAATATCTACAAAAGACCAAATCGATATTTTGGGAGATTTTAACCACAATTTTTTTATTGTTCCGTATAAAATGAAAGAAATGTTCGGGTTAAAATATTTTTGGCAATGTTTTTTTTTTAAAAATAAACTTGTCAGTGTCAGACATTATGAAAAGTAAGTTTGGAGTTGTAATTTTTTTTTTTTTAGTTCAAGAAAATGAATTAAAACCTTATGTAAATTTGTTGAATATGAATAACTGATAAGTAATTCAACATTTTCTGTAAAAAAAAAATTGAAAACGTTTTTATTCTTATTCTTTTATTTTTTTTAAAAATTTTAGTGAGTTGAGTATTTTTATAATTAGAGTAATACAATGTAAATAAAGATAATTAATTTAAATAGTTACTTTTTGTGAGTTGAAGATTTTATTAAATATATATATATAGGATGAGGGCTGTTTTGACATTTAAAAGAGTGTACATAGTAAAATTTAATTTTTTAAATTTAATTGATGGGTAGTCAGAGTAAAGTGTTCAAAATAATTTTTAGAATGCAAATAGCTTCACCGATATATTTTAATTGATTATCTTTTATAATTAAGTAGTAAATTAAACAAAATGGAAATCTGTTTTATATATCAAGCTTCTTCAACAAATTATTAAATGATAATCCATGTCTAAAATTTAAAAGGGGAGCTCTGCCATATGTGTGAACTAAGTTAAATGTTAACGTTTATGAGATCATAATAATCTTTAACCCTTTAACACAAGACATGAATATTCTTAAGGTTGTGAAGCAAAGTATAGATCCACAACACCCAACACACAGAAAAATTAATAAAGGATTCAAAAAGAGCCAAAGAACACACTAGGCTTGTAAGGTTGCACAGATGCTTTGCATTGGAAGCCAAGAAACCCAAGAAAGAAATAAAGAATAATCAAAAGGTGCAAAAGCTTCTCTGCCACAGCTTGAAAAAGTTCATGCCAGCCTTTGCCTACAAAAACACTTCTCCATGCAACCATTCTTGTCACCTCTCAGGCTTCGGTACTTTCGATCTTTAACACCTCTTCATCATTGAATCACTCGTTGTTGCTCTCTCTTCCGATGGCTCAAAACATGCTGATGAGATTAGATCTTGGCGGCAGAAGCAGAGCAATTCATGCATTGGGACTCTTTTGTCTCGTGTTGCTCATGCAAAAGAGTGAGGCAAGAGAGTTCCTCGTTGGAGGCAAGGGGAACTGGGGTACTCCTACTGATAATAACACTCTCAGTTATAGTCACTGGGCAGAAAAGAACCGATTTCAAATTGGAGACTCCATAGGTAAGTTGATGCTTGTATCACAAGTAACTATTCATTTGTTTCGAAACAGAACTTTTCTCATGCTTCTAGTACTATTGCAGTGTTCAACTATGAATCAGGGCAAGACTCAGTGCTTCAAGTGAACAAAGATGCTTACACAAACTGTAGCACAGAATATCCCGTCGCAAGATACACCGATGGCCACACTGTCTTCACCTTCAATCAATCCGGGCCTTACTGCTTCATCAGCGGCAACAAAGACAATTGTCTCAACAACGAAAAGCTAGTGGTGATCGTCTTGGCTGACAGAATCAACCGCTACTCAAACACAACAACCGGAACAAGCCCATCTTCTCCGCCTTCACCTTCAAGAGATGTAGTCCCAGCTCCAGCCCCTGCTGCTGAATATTCTCCGCCTGAAGGAACTGTTGAGGTTAACCCAACTCCAGCTCCTGAACCTAATAAAAAGCCTAATGCTGCTTCTTCCAGCTTCGTTAGTCTTGCCAGCACCATTGGAGCATTTGCTGCTTCATCTCTTCTTCTAGCATTTTAACTAAGTTGAAGATTTGATTATTTAGTTTGTTTGCATGGTGACTTGGGTTTGATCTCTTGTTTCTTGTATTTTTTTTTCCAATTTTTTTGCCTCTATATTTGTTCATGATTTTTCCGAATAACAGCGTGTTTGTAACGAGCAGTGTATATGTTATGGAAGCAATAAATGGATTAACCATATGGGTTTAAAAATACAAGATTGGCTTCTTGATTTTTACTATTCTGATGTTTGGGATTGTGCATAAAAGTATGTGTGTTTGTATATCCACATAACTTGGGAGAAACAAATGAACCTGCACTTAGAATCACCTCCCATTGTGGCATAATACCAATCAAATATAACAATAATTGTATTCGTTATCGTCACCCTTATACAAAAACTGTTAAAAAAGAAAAAAAAATTGATTCAACAAGAAAAAATTATGAGATGACAGAAAAAGAGAATGCAGTACAAATAACAGATCTTTTCCCAGTAACAAAAAAACAGAAGTGATGTTATCATGGCCTTCCCATTTGGTAAGATCTCGAGTCTTGACAAATTGTAGTCATTCCCCCGTGCAACTATTCTTTTTTTTTTTTTTTTTTGAAAGAGAAAGTAACATAACAAAAGGTGTATATGTATACAAGTATTAAACTATTAATTAAAGCTATTAAAACTCTTAAAATGATTTTTATGACAAAAACATCTGAAATGAGAAATCAGGCTTCTAATGCTTCATTGCACATCTGAAAATGGCTACATTACAATTGTTTTGACAGGATATATAGTCCTCACTAGTAAATGTAGTAGTATAGAAAATTTAAGATTCCCTACAAATTTCACCTCTGTATCAAAAATTCTTGCCTATTTCAACCTTTTTCACCAGTCTCATTGTATTGTGCAAAATTGCATCCAAAATCCCAGCAACCTGGAACCGTAGACAAGGACTATTAATAATGCATCATGAATTGCTACATAAAGAGCCAAAACCGCAAAATACTGACCGTGAAAACACCCCCAATTATAGCACAGACATTGGTGATGAAGTGTGAAAATGACTTTGGATCTTCTGTTATCACAACCTGTTTAAGGAAGGAAAAATAAAGCATGTGAAAAAATAATAAGGAAAGCTGGGACATTAATTTCTTCAGTGTTGGCTAATTGCTATCAGGGAATGATCTGTTACTCGACCTGCATGGGAGAGAGCTCAAAATGGAACTTTGCGGCTGGTATATATATGCTTTGAACCAGACTGCTATGGGCTGTGTATTCGTACTCCTCAAGTAATGGATGTTCATGGGAATATCTTCTGGTTATCACCTCGGTTTTAACTATTTGAAGATAATGCTCTATCTGCAAATCCAACAGCCAGAAAAAAAGTGCATCCTTATAGTGGTTGAACAAAAGAGATTTCCTAAATTGCAAAAATTCTATAGCTCGTTAAACATTTAAGCCCTACTAAGGCAATGATTTAAGGAGTTCTCCTTAGTGTCATTCAAGGCAAGAAAAAATCATTCTCGAGCTAATATCCAATCAAATGATATCTATTAAGAATTAAAGGAGCTATGTAACTTCGGTCCAGCCCAAAGAAATAAAATACAATGGGATGATCATCACTGGGTTTTTTGGGCATCACAAGCATCTATCTTCCCCATCTTCTTATTCGCCACCATGGCCCACACACTTTTCTATTTTCACATTCAAAAAGGTTGTCAATGCTCAATATGTTACTAAAATACAGAACAAAAGGTTAAGGTCATATAAGTAGATTTTCATCAAGGAATAAGGACTAGAATGAAATATCTTCTATTCTTCAAAAATCAGACAAACCGATGATCTATCCGAAAGCGGGCTCAAAGTTACCCATTCAACAAATCAAATAATTCATATACTTCAATCCTGCTGCATTAGCATTTCATAAACAAAGCAAGTTTAAATAACAAGAAGATAGTAAAGTTACAGACTTACAGTAACATTTGCGCCTACTTCCCGATGATTAATGAATGACCGACCATTCAGCCTGTCGTGGCTTCCACCAAGATAAGGTATCAATCGCTGAACATCACTCATCACCTTAGGAGACAGTTTCCGACCAAATGAGAGATGGGATATGACATGTGACATATTCATTTCAGAAGTATCAAATGAATGGGCTCCGGAACGAGCTGAGATGATAAGATTACCGGGAACCTGAAGGACAACATAGCTGAAATTAAAAACTTGAGAAATATGCTAGTTTCAAACAGCAGAATAAATAATTTCCTGGTCAAAGCAATGATATATCTCACATACACATTTCAATAACTTTCTTTCATTCAGTTTTTCATAGCCGTCATGCAACAAGACTTGCAAGCAAGAGCACAATCGATAACAATAAACTTTGTCCTATGCTGTCATATTAATACACATTCCTGAGGACATTTACCTTCTTTACACGCACATATCCTTCAATTCTACATCCTCCTGCCTTTGGTGCTGGTCTTTTAACATTTTCAGCAGTATTTTTATGTTTACCATCCAAAGCTAGCTTATGAGACTCCTCCAGAGGAATAGGTGCAACCAATCCTTCCATAGCCTGCAAGGGACAAAAATCTTCAAATCACTCTGTGTTGCATTGTACATAACATATGAGACAAGATTTCAAATTTGAATATGCCTGACCTTGACCAGGCTATCTGTATCTCTGTCTCCATAATAGGATTCATGATCATGGTGTCCATGATCGTCTCTGTAAAGTATAAGTTAGTAAAATGCTTAGGTAAAAAGAACCATAAAAGTAAGAGAGAAGTAGAAGAAATAAGTGCACAGAAAAGCATATAAACTTAAAAAATAATAGACAAAAGAAATGGATTATTTAGCGGCTTATGAGTATAACGAACCAAGAAATAATTAAATTCCGGATTTTTATTTCCCTTTCTCTTCCTGTCAATCTGGGCTTTCAAGTCTTGGTTTGGAAATGGAGAAAATCGAAAGTTATTGTGGGAAATAAGAGAGAGAGAGAGAGAGAGAGAAAGAGAGAGAGAGAGAGAGAGATCTTGTTAATTACGTATTGCCATACATTCGGCAGAAGAGATGCATTGACCAAAGCCTATTGGCGTATAAGTGCGTACAAGACAAGCATGTTATATTAACAATAAAAATTATTAATGGTCGTCCAAGAATAAATGATCGCAACCACAGAACATAATTTTTACACATAAATATGAAAAGGTAAAGTCAAGAGAAAACTAAAATAATAAAGATATTGTGATGACAAATGAAATATATTCAGAGTTTTCACACTCTATTTCCTTTGAAAAAAAAAAAGATTAGAGTTTTTACACAACATAATTTTAGATTTAGAAAAGTCAAGCATGGTATGAAATTGTTATCCATAGAAACAGTAAAAGCAACATAGATAAAAAGGAGTATGAAAATATGTCATTTACCTAACATCACTTCCTTTGCGGAATATGCGAATGGATGGATACGCTTGTATATGATGCCTGAACATTCATTATGGAGTGAATATCAAGAACAAAAGTGATGATCACAGTAGCAAGAATGTAAAAAGAAAACAGAAAGTAAAACAGAAAATCAATTGAAAGTTAGAAAACGTTAATCTAGGAATTACCTCCTACACAATTCAACTTCTACAGTGCAATCAACTTTTGCCAAAAGAACACGTCCATCCATTTCAGGATCATATCTGTAAAAAGTGAACATGCATAAAAAATACTTAAAGCATGGTATAAAATTGGGTTTTTTAAGCTAATAACTGAATGAGGAGACAGATTTACTATTTACAACTTTTATCTACAGAAAAGAATTAAGGGGGGTGGAAAAAAAAAAACCTTTCTCTCATTATTTTGGCTGCTTTCTCCCATGACGGTTTCTGGAAGAAGAAGAAAGAGTGAGGCAAACACAAAGAGAGAGGAGAAAGTGCTAACAACATCATGAGAGAAAGTCTAACAATACAGTCAAACAAGCAAAAGAAAACTCATGCTTGGTTGTATAGCAGGCATGGAAAGTTCAACACAAATGCATACACACAGAGCAATGGAGTTAACCAAAGTAATGAAGGAATTTCTGTGCACATGTCATTGGACACACACAGAGCAATGGATTTAATCAACGTAATATGTGTGCATATGAGCAGGCAAACAAACGAGGTCCAAGTGAATAAATTAAAATATTATATCTGGCAACTACATCAACACAAACATGATAAAGAATAGATCCAATGAGGTAAATCTAGACAACAATGATCATAAAGTAGGAATAGAAACAAGACAAAATTTGAGAAACAAAAGGTGAAAATGAAAATACCAGGCGTTTACTCCAGTAGCACCATGGAGCATAAAAATTAACAGCTAAAATAGGATGCCTGGAAAGAAAATATAATACAAATCAAAGAAGGCATCATTGCAATTACCACATAGCAAAGAAATATTGTGAACACAGAACTGAAAAATAAAAATTATAAGTTGTGGTTCAGCGAAGGCTCACTTACTCATGTGAATAACTATCAAAATTATTAGCAGTTAGCGTATGAGAACCTTCAACTATATCATCATCAGCTTCCTCTCCATGCTTGAGTGAATGTGTAACGGGCATTGAGTGGAATTCAGAACCAGTGGGTCTTAAATCAGGTCCTATAGAAAACTTGCGAATAGTTTTTGTTATATTCAATCTGTTCTGAAAACAAAAAGAGCACAATATCAGGCTAGTGCTTACAACATTAAGAAAATTAAAGACCAATCAAGGATCAGTAGCTTTAATGGAGAACAAAAGGATATAGGGCTGGGATGTTTCTTCCATTCTTGCTGAAGCAAGAGACAGAAGAAAACAGTCAAATTTTTTAAGACATGCAATTTCCTTTTGAATTGCTGTAATATTTATACGTTAATGTGAAGTAAGAGTTCAGGGTTTCATTGACAAGTGAAATACCCTATATATTTCTCATTTTATTTTCTAAAATACAGAAATATCTCATTGTGTGCCCCAATCTCAAAATTGGTGATTATTATTAGCCAAAAACCTTTAGCAGTCCAGAAACATATAGGATGTGTAGGTGAACTTCAAAGCGAATTTAAATTTTGACCAACTGGAAGTTTCTGATCTAACCCAATGAAATCAACACAAATTCTTCTGTTTATTAAAACTACAGAAGAGAATGTTTTCAATACGAACTATCAAGACACTATTACAAGTGAGTAAACTCTACTTAGACCTTTCAGCAATAAAATTTCTCTTGCTGCGAACCCTAAAAATCAAAGGACAATGGGCGGATTGTTTAAACTTTTCTAGTATCTATAATCCTTGAATCACAAACTCTTTGAAAAGATTAATATTTAACTATCATTGATGCAATTTTCTTAATCAATTCCCAGTCTTATTTATGAAAAGGACAACTGCCCCAAAATTTTCTATGTAAATAAATAACAGCATCTAATATGAAATTTAATTATTAAAATAGGAGTATTGTTTTACTTTTTCTACAAGAAAAAGAAAATATAGAAGCATCAGAAGACCGAGACTTACAGTTCCCAACACGTCACTCACGTCTATCGATGCAAATTCACATGAGAGTGAGGGAAAACTGCATGACAAGTCGAAAATGGTCAACCAACCAATTTGTAAAACATGAATAGCAGGATGGTTTAAACATTACCTGAAGGTACTTAAAACCAGATGAAAATATCATTTAAACTGATATCATTAAACTCTACCTCATATTAAAATCAATGCGCAAGAAGTCCCCATCAGTACTCTTGTCGACAATGACAGCTGTAGAGGTGGTCACTGTTAAATAATTATTTAGTTCCTGAAAAATAAAGTCATTATTTACATAAAGATACATAACAAGCAATTGGTAAGATCAATAATTACCAAAGAAACAGCAGGTATAGAGAACAGTTGGTAGTGTAACTGGCAGTTAACTCAATAAAAAGAGCCAAAGAATTAAAAAGAATGAAAAGTCAAATAGAACTCCATGAAAGCATTATGTTACACAAACAACCTACATGGATGATAATTTATACTGAATATGCACAATGCACCTATGATATCTGACTAGAGAGGCACAACTATGCAAGAGGCTACCTACCATTCCAAATAAAAACATCATAGAAAGGGCCGCTATTATGGATAATCCTGCACCAGATAGTGATGCCTCTGTCAAATCCCTTGGAATTTTCCTGCGAGCAGAAAAACGAAATAAGTAACAATATAAAACCCTGTAATATTATCCATGTGATTTACTAATACAGCCAATGCATAAAAAGATTGCTTTGCTCCAGGCCTACCAATTTAAATAAAGAGACAACAGATGGATTTATAAATTACATAGAATCACCAGCAGTCAAGTATATCGGGGTGGGCGAATTATAAACATTAGCAATCAAGTAAAAGCGAGTCGCTAACAAAGAGCAATCAGAATCCACTGTCACAACTAGCAACACTAGAGTGCATAGTTCCAAAGCTGTGAGGTTAGTTAAAATTTAAATATTATAACATTTTTATTCACATATATTATACTGACGTAAGCCCGAACATAATTGCTGTCCCTACAGTCAAATAATTCATTTCATATTCTCCTTAAAATGAATCAAAATCCATACATTGTAAGTATAACGAACAGCACAACTTATTAGTATTAGAATTTCTTAAGCATTCAGCTGATTCATTAATAATAATCCAACAACGAACACCGAGACTCAACCAAAATTGCTAAGGCTTAAAGCAAATAAACTACAGTTCAATATTCTCGAAATTCAGGATAACGTAAGGCAAATTTTATAATTAAATAATTAAAAAAAAATTCAAAAAGGAACTTGTGTTGATTAATCGATAAAAGGCGTGAATGAGTATGAGGAGAAAATGGATCTGATTCTGACCTATAAAAATCGACGGATTTGATCTTGCTCGACGAAATCATGATTGCCTTTGTCTGCGAAAATCAGATTTCACAAGCACAAGAGAAATGAAGGCATAATAATAGATCTGGTAATTCACTCCGTATAGGCTGCGCTTTTCAATCCGGTGCGTTTTTGGTTATTTTCTTTCCTATGGAGAAAAGTGGGACCGTGAGCAAAATAAGGAATGTGAATTTTGTGATGTGAGAATGTAACAGTCGATCCACGTTGTACACGTGGATCAATTTCTCATGAATTCCTGGCCGTTCGATTTTTAGGACTTTCCGCGGGAAATAATCCTTTCGTCTATAAGGAAATTAATAAAAAAACTATCGAATCAGATGAAGAAAAATCTCAATGCTTTGCTTTTTTTTTTTTTAATGACTCAATGCCTTGCTTTTTTAATGCTAAGTTTTGAAGCTAAAATAAATCTACACTTAATTTTAAATTGCCATTTACGCAATGCCAAAAGATTTTCAGTTTTCATTTTTTTTTATACAATCGTTAGCAGTTACCACTGATAGCGCCAGTGGCTGAAGCAGCAAGTTTGGGAGGTGCACGTGACCGTATCATTTTTAAAGGATAATTTTCAGAAATCTCCCTTGAGGTCTGGGGTCTCCACACTTAGATAGAACATATTCGCGTATTTTCAGAGACCTCCCCCGAAGTTAATATTCCGTTTCGTATAAGTTGGATAGACGAGGACAAAATCATAATTGAACACATTATGATAAAGAGATTTAAACAAATTTAATATTTTCACTTTGTAATAAACTGAAGCACGCTTTTACTTAACAAATATTGGCAAAAAATGAAAAATACTCGTCTTTCCTCCATCAAATCCGAAGCAAACAAGCTCAAGACACATTTCATTTTCTCTGTTAGTGCTTTGATCAAGTACTTTGGCCACAAATTAGAGACCATGACAACGAAGCTGATGACTCCAATATCAGCGACGAGCAATTCAAGACAGTGAGGTGAGAGAGCACTGACCAGTGGGTTTCACTGGCGACTAGTCAAACTATTTTCAAGCAGTCAATGAGGTATGAATCAGATTCTTTCAATGTAAGTTTTTTTAGTTGAAATTGGAAGTCTTGGTGACAAATTGAAAAATGGGTCTTGAAAATTGTTTGAGATTGTTGTTGTTGCTTCTGATTTTTTCCATCGATTAGTATTAGTGGTGGTTAAATGAGTACATTGCAAATGCTTATTAAAGATAGAGCTAAGTCAAATATCTCTGCTGTCTTGTGATTGAAAATGGGACTTGAAATTTTTTTAACTATTTTTGGTAGCTGCTACTGATTTTTGTCCATGGATTCGTGATAGTTATAGTTAAATTATAGATGAAAATGCATGTCAAAGATAGCTTGAAGAAGGTTAGTAATGCTAAGGAATTTTGACATGATTTATTTCATAATCTTTTCCTCTTTTCCCTTGAAGTTTTGATTTTAGGAATGCTTATATAATGATTATTTAAGATTTGTTTCCCACTCTGTGTGCTTCTACAAGTTGATCAGAATTTTTGTTTGCATTGCTATGATGAATGTAGATGTTCCTCTTATCATTGTTTACAGAGAAAGATTACTAATCGACCCCTTGGGCACTGTAAGAAATGCAAGTCGTCTAAAGAAGATCTAGTGTTTGAAAAGGAGCTTTTGAATGATGAAAAGCAATGTGCAGAGCATATTATGCTTGTTGACTTGGGAAGGAATGATGCTGGTGAAATAATAACTAAGCAACCCAAGAGGGGGTGAATTGAGTTTCTAAAAATTTAAGCAATCAAAACTTAATGCAATTCAAATAATGAAATCGAATTCGAAATAATAAATCAAAGTGCAGCAAAGTAAAAGAGTAAGAGATAGAGAAATACAAAAACAAGGTTTTTACATAGTTCGGCCAACCTTCTCTACGTCCATGCCTCCAAGCTCACCGGGCCTGAGGATTTCACTAAGCGCTCTTCTAAGGCTTAAAAACGCTTACATTTGATTTCTAATGTGTCAATTGACCTTTACAACAAGAGATTATCCTCAAACTCTAAACCCAATGTATCCCAACACTTAAAATCACTGAACTTTGATTTTACAATAAGGATTACAAATAATTTTTCTCACACAATGTAAATGTTTACAAATGAAAGCTCAAAGTGTGATTTAATGAAACAATGACAAGTTTAAAGCTCAAGGACAATTGTATACTCAGTAGCAAGCTCAATGATAACTTTTAGAATCATTATTGTTTGAATTAGATTGAGCTTTTTTATAGTTGGAGCTGAAAACTAGCCGTTGTTGACTTTCATGAAGAAAATCGACTTACTGCTTCGTAAATTTGGTATGCCGTTTAGAGTTATCGTTAAACCAAAATTTGAATTTTTGAAGATCCGGTCTGCCGCTTTCTAAAATCTGGTTAACCGAATTATTTCCAGAATGTAACTCTTATGTTTTCGGTATGCAGCTTTCCATAATCCGGTTAGCCGGATTGTTTCCAGAATGATTCTCCACGAGTTTCAGTTATTGCTTTCTTGATCCGGCTATTCGGTTTAATTCCAGAATGTAATTTTGTGAATTTCGGTTAGCCACTTTGGAATTCGGTTATCAGGTTTAGTTCCATATTGCATCTTTACGACTTCCGGTATGCCGTTTTATTGATTCGGCTATCTGGTTTGTTTCCTGAATTTCATTTTTGTTTCAAACACACTAATTTTCTTGGTTTATAAAACTTTTAAAGCAATTCTTTGTTTATCCAAAATGTGTGATTTGTTATCATCAAAATCAGTTATATTTTATAGCCAGATATGCAATGGTAAGAAAGCTCAAAATAAACTCCCCCTACAGATATGCATCTTTAAGAAAACTCAAAATACGTTATCTTCCTTTTCATCATAAAAAAGAATAGGCTCCCCCTCAGTAATCCAAAAAATAGCAAACATTTCGTTGAGAACCTCCCCTTAAAAATGACTATATCCCAAAAAAAAAATAGATTAAAAACACTCCAAATTATCCATAACCATCCAAACACCAATACCAAACACTTTCATAAGGATTTCATCACAACTCCAACAATCAAGTCAATCAGTTAAATCTAACAATCACAACAACATCCATAAAAAAATATGTTGAAAAGAGATCATGCGATTAGCCAAAATATCTAAAACATAATATCGATAATAAATGAACAACTATCAAAATCATCCAAATGATAAAAACACAAAGGAGAATGTCATGAATAAAATATAAAATGGCATGATACAGACATGTTTGGTGTGCAAATAGAACATCCAGAATATAAATAAAAGCTACATAGGTGGTGGTAGAAGAGGAAAAGGGATGCCGAAGTGCTTGAAGAGAAGCCTTTATGAGTCAAGAAAGTGCTGCTGTTGCATAGAGAGTGCTCTGACCTCATTCATAAGCTACTGAACATGACTGCTTTGGAATCATGAGGCTCTGGAGGTGGTACAGCAGATGCAGAAGTATCGGGAGTAGGGGCGGCGGAGGAACTTGACTTCTATGCTGAGTGGGAATGAAAGTGAAAAATTAGGAAGCTGATCAGTCGAAACCACATCGTTGAGAGGACGGTCATCACTCGGAGCAAGAAAAGTGTACTTGTTTTCCCGAAACTTCTTCCAAGCTCCATTGCGCCACTTAAACCCCAAAGCACTCACAGCCTCATCCCCAATACTCTTAGGAATATTGCACGTAGGCGCATTTATGGGCACTCTAAAGTATTTAAGGAGTCAAGTGATGAAATGACCATAAGGAAGAGTACGGAACTTCAAATTGGGTATAGTAAGCATGTTATGAATAATAATGTACCCAAAGTTAACTGGACGATGTCTAAGAATGGAATCAATCAGGGCAACATCTATATGGGAAACCTCGTCTAAGTGCCCCGACCTAAGAAGAACAATAGACTGGATAAGGCGAGTAAGAGCCTAGATTGTAGACACGAGACATTGAGTACGGAAATAAATATTGCAGATTTTATCCGTAAGATCAATACGTCTACATATGTTACGAACGACATCAACATGAACAAAATCTGAAATTTACGGGACTTTCCTAGTGGAGAAAATTTCTAACCCTTCATCAGAGGTTTCTAGGATAGAATTTAAGTGCGAAATATCAAAATCAAGTGTCAATCCTCCGACATTTGGTGATTATACGATTTTCTTTTTTACGGAAGTGTCCATGTTAGAGTAAAAGACTCTTACAAGATCGGGATGCACATTTTCCTCAATCTAAAAACATTTATCCATGACTTCTTCCAATAATTCTAACATTTTTCTATTGCTAATAGAAATACTACGAAGCCAATCAGGTAAAATGAAAAAGGTGGGGAGTACCATTCGGGACATGAATTGTTAGCGAAAGTGTTGTTGATTTTATGCAATAGGTTGCCAATGCACAAGTGTACACAATAAATAATATAGTAGTAAGTACTGAGGTCTTCTCCACAGGGATTGATGTTATCAGTTCTGCTATAGCAATTTATTCAGTGCAATATTTAAAGACTTAATTAATTTAAAAATCAATGAAATAACTTAATAATCTGATAAAATTAATTCAACAATAAACCAGAATAAAATAAATTAGACGCCAAACACAAGGAAGTAATCAATGGCTATTGAGTAGTTGGGGATCTAAAAGTAATCAATGGCTATTGAGTAATTGGGGATCTAAACTTACTTAATGACTATTGACTATTTTGCAATTTACGAACAGTTACTACAGCATCGTCTACAGCACTAGACAGATTCCTAATGTATCCTCATCTTTCTCCTGTTGGATTCTTATATCTAAATGCAACTTAACAGTGATCGTTTGTTAAGCCAACATCTTAATATAGCATTACACGCTCTTGGATCTATAAACCCTACAAGGTGAATCCCTATGTCTAGTTTTTCACAAATTATAGATTAAGCATGGCTCCACCAAATTGATGCTAAATCAATTAAGGAAAAAATTCAATCTACAATCATGCATTGCTTTGATTCTTTCCACTAAACCGTCCATGTTGAGGATCAAACATAGCTTGTATCCCTAAATGGGTGATCAGCCGAAATAAAGAATTAAATTAACCATAATCAAAATAAAATGCTGCAGCAGACGCTAAAGCAACAATAATGTAAGTCAAATTGTCATTAAGATCGTTTATAACCCAACTACATAAAAATTCAGTTCATACTCAAAAAATAAATAAAAATAACATGCGGTTCAGCCATTGAAACCATTCTCAATAAAAATAAAGACAAGAAATAGAAGAGTATAAAGATAAAGCTTGAAATCGAGAAGTCTCTCTTGTGTATGATGCGATTTGTTCTCCTTCTCCTTCAACCTCCTCTTCTCTTGATTTGTTTAGGTGTTTGTGTGTGTGACGGCTCTCCCTTGCTGTAAGAATGTGCTCCCTTTTATATCTTCAAATAAGGGTTTTCCAAAAAGGCAAAGAAATCTCCATGTATCCTTAGGGCTATAGGAAAAGATCTTTTAATAATATTAGGAATCTAGGAATATATATCATTATATTTTCCTAATCTTGGAAGATCTTTTCCTTTAGATTAATATATGCCATGTCTGCCCTATGTTGTCCATCAAATAATAATCAGCCGTAGAGAATTTAGCTGCTTAACTCGCATAAAATCGCATTTGCCTGGTTTTTGCGTGCTCCAGGGATCTGCTTTGCAACAACGATCGCTATAGCAACACGCTTACTTTGTAGCATCATTTACTCGCTCCAAACTTACTTTATCTTTTACGCACATCGACTCTTTGTCATTCTCTTAGGCTCTATTGTTGTAACAATCATCTCCATAAAATAACCTTTTTGGTCACCTACAATAATGTACTTAATAAGAGAATATAATAATGTAAAACATATAAAATTATTAAAACTAAACTTAAATAAATACTTATGCAAAATATAACTAAAAATAAGATAAAAATATATCATTAACTCTCTAAGTAATATTAATTTAAGCCTAAAAATGCTATCATAACTCTCATTTCATAGAGTTAAAAGAAAACGCTTCATCAAACTTTGTTTCTTGAAATGGAGTGACTCGAAGATGGACGTGTTTGAAGTGCTCCCTTCTTAACGTGGTCGTTTAAGTGAATTATTGGCGAAAGTGCTTCATCAAACTTTGTTTCTTGAAATGGAGTGACTCAAAGGTGGACGTATTTGAAGTGCCCCCTTCTTGACGTGGTCGTTTAGGTGAAGGAACGGGTTCCTTACCTTTTCTGCGAGGCCTTGAACTAGACATGATGAACTTTGATTGAATAAGAGAAATAAACCGATTAAAAGAGAGAAGATGATGTGTGGAAGTGATGTATGGCTTCAATTTGCTAAAAAATTAAGTCAAAGAAGATCAAATTTGAGAGAAAAGGTTCGATTGAAACCCTAGATCTAATTTGGGATTAAGCGATTTTGATGACTAAAATGGGTTTTGATGATGTTTTTGAAGTCATAGAGTAATAAGGAATGAATTTTATAGGCCAATTTGGTGAAAGAATGAAGAAAAATGGTGCATTTTGGAATGAAAATTGGAGATAAAGAGAACCGATTTTAAAGAGAGAGAGAAACGAGTGACCGAATGATAGAGGAGCAAGAAGAACAATGATAAAAATGTGAATCCGACTTTTCAGATTTCACAACCGACTAGCCGGATTATGTCCAATAACTTGCCTTCAAAAAATCGGATGACCGATTATTAAATCCTGCATACCGGTTATAATCCAGTGAGGTCAATTTGATATCCGGATGACCGTTTTACTAATCGGGATGACCGGATAAGCTCCAGTGAGTACCCATTTAGAAACCAAGCTTACCGATTATCTAAGTGGTTAGCCGGATTCTCTGTATTTTGCACACCAATTTATTTTTAGCTGAAAATATGATTAATTTTGAATCATTTAGTGATTCAAAACTTTTCAATGAGCCGTTTAAAGCATGAATCATGAATGCAAACATAATCAAACATATTTAGCACAGCGATCATACAAGAAGAAAGAATTAATTTTAAGAAACAACATTCATCATTCCAAGTTCATGCCTAATTTTAATAACTGCTCTTCACTAAGAGGTTTTGTAAAAATATTCTTAGTGTTTTGTAAAAATATCGGTGAGTGGTTTTTCGATAGAAACAAATTCTAATGCAACATCACTTTTTTGAACATGATCATACAAGAAATGATGTCTAATTTCAATGTGCTTGGTTCTAGAGTCTTTGAATGGGATTCTTTGACAGATTTATTGCACTAGTATTCACATTTGATAGGAATATAATCAAGATTAATCCTATAATCTTTGAGTGTTTGTTTCATTCAAATGCCTTGAGCATAACAACTTCCAACGGCAATATATTCAGCCTCCGTAGTTGAAAGTGCAACAGAATTTTACTTTTTACTAAACCATGAAACAAATGAGTGTCTAAGAAATGACATGTTCCACTAGTGCTCTTTTTGTCGACTTTGTAACGAGGCAAAGTCGGCATTCGAATAACAAGTCAAATCTATATGTGTTCCCCTACGATACCAAATTCCAAGATTAATGGTTCCCACTTAGATACCGAAAAATTCGTTTAACGGTAAGCAAGTGTGACTCTTTAGGACATGATTGAAATCTAGCACACATATATACACTAAACATAATATCGGAGGCCTACTAGCGAGTCAAGTAGAGTAAGAATATGATCATACCTCGATATGTTTTGATGTCAACTTTGTTACCTTTCTCATCTTTGTCTAGCTTGATGGTGGTACTCATTGGAGTGCTTTTTACCGTTTTATTCTCATAACTAAATTTGTTTAAGTAAATCTTTTACATACTTGGCTTGATTTATGAAAATTCCTTCCTCATTTTGTTTTATTTACAATCCAAGAAAGTACTTGACTCTCTCTCCCATCATGCTCATCTCAAATTCTTTACTCATACAAGATGAAAATTCCTCACATAGCAACTTATT
This sequence comes from Clausena lansium, assembly GCA_030449835.1. Taxonomy (NCBI): domain Eukaryota; kingdom Viridiplantae; phylum Streptophyta; class Magnoliopsida; order Sapindales; family Rutaceae; genus Clausena; species Clausena lansium. The sequence goes on from JASUUF010000041.1 coordinate 115,127, forward strand.
AATAGAACCAAAGATAATATCATCAACATAGATTTAAACAACAAGAATATCTGTTTCTATGCTTAATAAAGAGAGTAGTATCAACTTGTCCCATTGAAAAGCCATTATCCAATAAGAAATTTTTAAGCCTATCATACCATGCTCTAGGTACTTGTTTTAAACCATACTATGCTTTAGACAACTTGTAGACATGATTTGGAAATTTCTCATTTTCAAAACTAGGAGGTTGTTTCATATAGACTTCCCCCATAATATAACCATTTAGAAATGAACCTTTGACATCCATTTGATATAAAATAAAATCCTTATGACATGCAAATACTAATAACATCCTAATTGATTCCAATCTAGCTACAAGTGCAAATATTTTATCAAAGTCAATTCCTTCTTCTTGGTTTTAACCTTGAGCTACTAGTTTAGCCTTGTTTCTTACAACCACCTTTGGATTCATCTATTTTATTCCTAAATACCCATTTAGTGCCTATGAGTGATTGATGTCTTAGGTTTAGAAATTAATTTCCACACATTGTTTCTCTCAAATTGATTCAACTTTTCTTGCATTGCCATAATCTAAGATTCATCATTTTTAGCATCCGAAAAGATTTTGGTTTAATTTGAGAAATAAATGCAGCATGCTCACAAGTATTTCTAAATGATGATCTAGTAGTTATTCCTCTAGAAGGATCACCTAAGATCAAATCTTGTGAGTGAGAAGAAACGTACCTCCACTCCTTGGGGAGTGTTTGAGACGTACCTTCATTTTGCTCCACATTTGTTTCTTCATATTGCTCTTCTTGATTTTCAGGTGGTGCATCATTTTTGTTTATCCTTTGGTTGTTGTTCTTCTAATTCTTCATCAAATTACCAATTTCGAGAATCTTTCTGAGTTGTCTCTAAAAGAATCGTCTCCACCATTTTCAACCTTTGTAAAGCTTGAGAACCAAGAGTAATTCCCTATCATGTGCCTTGAGCAACCACTGTCCAGGTACCATTTATTCTTCTTCTTCTTCTTCATACTCTGCAAAAGATATCTCAAGCCTTAGGTACCTAAATCTTTTTGGGTCTTTGAGAGTTACTAATGGTTCCTTTTGGAACCCAAATACATTTTATCCCATAATAAGCATTTCTAACAGAAAATCTATTTTTCATGTGACCATATTGATTACAATAATGACATACAATTTAATTATTAATGGGGGTACTTTTCACAAAATAGTTCTTGTAATCCTTTTGTTTCAAATTTGGCTTATAGCCAAGTCCTCCTCTATCAAAGACACATTTTTACGAGCCAAGCAAATTTTCCAACATCTTTTACCCATTAGTGAACTTTAAGACAATATCACTAAGTTCATCATTCTTGTTCATAAGCATTTCATTTTCATTCTTTAAATTATCAATAATAGAAATCTCATGCTCAGTAACAATACTTTCTTTATAGCAAGCAAATTCATCATGCAATTTTTTATGTAGAGAATCATTAACATTTGAATGTTCTGTCAATTTCCTTTTAAATGATGCATTCTTTTTGCCTATTCTTATTCAATCATCATGCAATTCTTTAAAGGCATCATGTAATTCATCATAAGTAGGAGAATTATTTACCTCATCAAATTCATCACACGATTCATCCGCAAATGCCATAAGAGCTAGGTTTGACATTTCTTGATGTTCCTCATCATCACTTGTTTCCTCTTCACTATCATCCCATGTTGCCACCATGGCTTTCTTCATGTACTTGTTGAGAAGATGGCACTCCGATCAAATGTGTCCGGGCTTCTTGCATTCATAACAAGTAATTGGCTCATTCTTCTCTTTTTGATTCTTGTAATTTCTGAACTTTCTTCGCTCACTGGTTTTCTTGTAGAATTTTTTGAATCTCCTAGCCAGCATCGCCATTTCTTCATTATCAAGTTTGCTTTCATCATCACTCTCATATTTTGAGGATTTAAGCGCAATGCTCTTCTTCTTTTTGTCTTCATCTCATTTCTTTTGCTGCTGAATCCTTTTCATATGAAATAAGTGAGCCAATTAAATCATCAATAGATAAAGAATTCAAATCTTTGGCTTAATCAATGACAGTTCTCTTAGGTCTCCACTCTTTTGGTAGTGACCTAATGATTTTCTTTACTTTCTCGCTGTTTGAGAAAGTCTTTCCTAAGGCTCCTAGAGTGTTTACGATATCTGTAAATCTAGTATACATTGAATGGACGTCTCATTAAATTCCATTTGGAACAATTAAGACTGCCTAGTATACCTGCGATTTTGGACTCTTTAACCTAATTTATACCTTTATAGACAACTTTAAGCTTATTCCATATTTCATAAGCACTTTCACAACCAGAAACTCTATGGAATTCTTTCTTATCTAAAGCATAAAATAGAGCATTCATAGCTTTGGAGTTTAGAGACATTTTTTTCATTTTTTCTTCTCTCCATTGACTCGGGGGTTTAGGGATATCTTCCCCTTCTTTATTTTTAGTAGTAGGCATGAAAGGACCATTATTAACAATTTTCCAAATCTCATAATGTAAGGCTTGCAAGTAAATTCTCATCCTAGTTTTCCAATATGTGTAATCGTTTCCATCAAAGTATAGTGGTCTAGAGGTGGACTGACCTTCCTTAAAGGTAGAATAATTTTGAGTTGCTATTGATCATTAACTCAAGATGGTTAAGTCTACACAAGAGCACCTTGCTTTGATACCAATTGAAATAATAACTAAGTAACCCAAGAGGGGGGGTGAATTGGGATTCTAAAAATTTAAGCAATTCAAATAATGTAATCAAATTCGAAATAATAAATCAAAGTGCAGCAAAGTAAAAGAGTAAGGAATAGAGAAATGCAAACATAAGGTTTTTACGTGGTTTGGCCAACCTTGCCTACATCCACGCCTCCAAGCTCACCAGGCTTGAGGATTTCCTGTCAGCGCCTTCAAGGCTTAAAAAATGCTTACACTTGACTTCTAAGGTGTCAATTGACATTTACAACAAGAGGTTATCCCAAATCTCTAAACACAAGTGTATCCCAACCTTACAATCACTCAACTTTGATTTTACAATAAGGATTACAAGCAATTTTGCTCACACAATGTATATGTTTACAAATGAAAGCTCTAAGTGTGAATCAATGAAACAATGACAAGCTTAAAGCTCAAGGACAATTGTATACTCAGTAGCAAGCTCGATAACTAACCTAGAATCGTTAATATTTGAATTAGATTGAGCCTTTTTATAGTTGGAGCTGAAAACTAGTCGTTGTTGACTTTATGAAGAAAATCGACTTACCGCTTTGTAAATCCGGTATGCCGTTTAGAGTTACAGTTAGAGCCAAAATTTAAAATTTTGAAGATCCAGTCTACTGCTTTTCGAAATCTGTTTAACCAGATTATTTCCATAATGTAACCCTTATGTTTTTGGTATGCTTCTTTCTATAATCCGGTTAGCCAGATTGTTTCTAGAATGCTTCTCCACGAGTTTTGGTATACCTTTTTCTTGATCAGAGCTATCGATTTAATTCCATAATTTAATTTTGTGAATTTCAATTGGCCGCTTTGGAATCCGGTTATCAGGTTTAGTTCTAGATTACATCTTTATGACTTCCGGTATGCCGCTTTATTGATCCAGCTATCCGGTTTGTTTCATGAATTTCATTTTTGTTTCAAACACACTAATTTTCATGGTTTATAAAACTTTTAAAGCAATTCTTTGTTTATCCAAAATGTGTGATTTGTTATCATCAAAATCAGTTATATTTTATAGCCAGGTAGGCTAACAGTTGGAAAGGTTAATTCTTAATTTTATTTAGTGAAGCTTTCTTTTTTGTGTTTCACGAACTTGTCCGTCTTGGTTTTGTGGCCATAGATTTGATTTTGAGGTGCCGTTCTTGAAACCTGGCTTTGTGAAGGTTGAAAAGCTCATGAATATTGAACATTATTCTCGTGTTATGCACATAAACCCAACAGCATGTGTTTAAATTTATCTATTTCTCAATTAGCAAAATATTTGTTTGTCTTTGCAGGTTACTAGAGAGTTGCTCGATCATTTAACTAGCTGGGATGCTTTGTGTGCAACACCACCTATTGGGACCGTTAGTGGAGCGCCCAAGGTATGCCTATAAATCATATGAGTGTTTTGATTATTCATTCTTCTAAATTCTTAGATGTTCTCAAATTTTTTTTTTGGTTGTTGTTCAATCTTATAAAAAAGAAAAAAAAACTCTGAACTTTTTATTTGGGTAAGATATTCCAACTCTTATTATCCACCATGATGTAACTAAGGTGAAAGCCAGGGAGTTAATTGATGAGCTAGAAGTCAAAAGGCGTGGGCCTCTATAATGGTGGAGTTGGAGGCATTTTTTTTTAATGGTGATATGGACATTGCCTTTGCTCTTAGAGCTATTGTCTTCTAAACTGCAACACGCTATGAAACTATATATTCACACAAAGTTGTGGAAAAACGAAGGGAATGGATCCCTCACCTGCAAGTCAATGCTGGAATTGTGGCTGACAGTGACCCCAGTGATGAGCAAATAGAGTGCGAGAACAAAGCTCTTCTTGCACGTGCCATTAACGTTGCAGAGTCCTCATTTGTTCATAAATGATAAAAAAATTATGCCTTATGGAGTCTCCTGAGAAAAAGTCTGTAAATTGTTGATATGAAGATGAAATGATATTTGCAGGGATGGTTTGATAATGATGAGGAAAGATGAATGCTTTATATCGGTAGCAGCCAACTGCAGATGAAGTTAAATTTCAAAATTTTTCTCTTATTTAAATAAGTTGTTTTGGAAAATGACAAGGGTGATTCGAAATGTTCATTTTGTTTATATCATGTGGCGCCATAACAAGTATGATGCTATTAACCAACAATACATTAATTTGAATATAAAAGTTATGTTTTTTTAAAGTCAAGGGTATTTTGGTTTTTTGGCAGCTAACAAACGGTGTAAGGATGAGAATCCTAACGTTAGGGGAGGGTTTTTAAAATACATGATACATTCTATCAAAGTGAGAATACGTCAAACCTCAGGGGAGGTTTCTGAAAATTACCCCATTTTTAAATTAGGCCTATTTTTTAATTATATATATATATTTTTGAATGATATTTTTTAATTATATTTTAGAAAGGGAAATTTGTTAGAATCCCTGTCAATACGACGCCGTTTCGATTGTCATTCTACGAGTTGTCAGTTACTGTACTGCCTCGTCATCTTCAACATCATCGACGATAAACATCTCGAAATCTAGAGAATTAATTTAATCAAATCTGAAGAAGAAATGGCAGCTCGGGTAATGCTAAGAGCTCTCTCAAAACGACCTCGTTGTTGCCACACGACATCCATTTCTCGATCCGTAAGCCATTATCTTATCGGCTTAAGCTCAGCGCTCTAATGTCCTTTTTTTTTCAATAAACAAATCACAGTTTTATCTGAATTTATTAAATTGAAAGTATTTTATTTAATTTTCAGCTATTTTTTTTTATGTATGTATTTGTTATAATGTTGAAAAATAG
>JASUUF010000042.1:0-90229 GCA_030449835.1 Clausena lansium
AACTACCCACATGCAATTGTTTGCCACATGCATGCACTTGCTCAATATGTCCCACTTTTCTAAAGTTCAGTATTACTCATTGTTCAAATTTCACTCTGTGTTTGAAGACTTTAACTTTCAGAGTGTTTCAAACATGATGCTCAAGCCACAAGATTTGACAAGTAGAAATTATAGTTGGCTAATTTTACACCATAAGCATACTATTAGTCCAAGATCATTATTCTGCAGATGTGAACTCAATTGTGATTCTGAAAGGAATCGATGGAGTCATGGAGACACTCAGGAGTTCCTAGTCAAATATATACATTTTTTCCTAGAAATTCTTTGTAAGTTGGTGTCATGGCATGTATTGATCTGGATGATGTTACCAGCCTTATAGGAATTTTACCAAGGAAAGACAGATTCTTCTGTGAGCTCCAAAATATCCCTGAACACATGGATAAGGTTCAACACATCATTTCTTGTCTTTCTCTAGAAGGCTTTCAAATAAGCAATATCGATTCCCTAACAAGAAATTGTCGCTTCTGTTTGGAGGATGCCATTAATTTAGGACTTCATTAAGAACTAATTTCATATTTAATGCTAATCTTGGAATGATTTAGATGATGATATCATACGTGGCACGAAACAACATTCTTTGAATTGAAGTATCAAACCTACCTGAACCTATTTCTCGATCCTTAGTTCTTGTTATTGATACTACTTGTAACATATGTTTTAGTTTTCATCATTTTTTCCCTCATGCAGTAGAATCCTCCTTGATCGGCTTTAGATTTTCCTACTCCAATGGCCTATTTTTCCTGTTTACTAAAAAGGAGGTGGGTGGTGGGATGATGTATTTGCAAAAAGTTTGCAAAATTGTAGTTGGTCAATTACTATTACAAAATTTCTCAACAGATAATAGTTTATCAGCACCAAGATATAGTGCACAATGGACATGTAGGCTACGGAAGTAAATAAAAGAATAGGGCTCAATGAGGACAAAAAAGTTGTTGCAGCATTTGAGATTGTTAGACCTATCCCTCCACAATGAGATGACAAAATTTCACTTTGTGGGTATCTTTCAGAGAGTCATGAAAAATGTTTAATATTATACTTGAAATCCTTACCAAGGGCAAATGCTGTGGATAGTAACTAAATTTCAGGAGTTAAAAAGCAGTGTTATGTTTTAGAAGTTACTGAATATATAAAGTTTTGTGACATCGAGGTGAGTATAACAGGATGGATTGAACGTAATATAATACTCCTGATTGAATTTCACTTTCCCATACATATGGAGAGTGGCGGTGCTCCCTCAGAACTTAATGAGGTATGATGTGTTGTTATACATTGAGTCAAATTTTTTGAAGTTTTACTTCTTGGATTTTGATTGTACCTCACAATATATGATACGACAACCATGCTAAAGACCGACGCGAATTTAATCAAAGAATAATCTCCAAGATCGTTTCTAACACGAATTGAATGGAACCGCAACCCGTTGCTTAACAAAAGACACGAACCTTGGTATAAGACCACGACCCATGGCTTAACGAAAGCAAGAACTTTGGTATATAAAGGCGCCACAATCGGTTATGGAAGTACTGGTTGATAAGTCATAAGATTGAATGTCACGAAGAAATCGAGATAAGTTCAAAAGCTCATTTAAGAACTCAAGAGAATTACATTCTCAAGAAAATTATATGAAAACTTTTCTCCATCTTTTTTTATTGTTTTCGAGTACAATATATATAGGGCTTGATACAATAATTTCCATCCATAATTGCCCTAGCCTAAAATCAGAAAAAAAAATTCTAATCCAAAATCAAATCGTAATCTCAATCTAAAACAAATAAGAAAAAGTCCTAATTAAATCAAAAATCATAATCTAAACAAAAAGGAAAAAATTCTACATAGCTTAAATAAAAAGAAAATAGCGGATTTGTCTGCCTCCTTTAATAATAGGAAAGTATCCGTAAAAGACAATATAATATCTTCGATTTTCGCTCTCTTTTAAGATTAGGAAAATAACCAGTAAAGGATAATAGAATATCTTTGATTTGCTTTTTCTTTTTAAAATGTTCAAAATCTAGAAAAGATGGTAGTTTGTCATTGACCATAAACAAGTTCAAATGTACAAAATCAAGTTTGCATTCATGCAGAGTTGTGTGAAGTTAGTGTTTTTTTTTTTTTTTTAAAGGTGTACAAAGTTGGTTTGGATGAGGGTGATGTAATTGCCACTGCTACTGATGGGCTTTTTGACAATCTATATGAACAAGAAATAGCTTCAATTACCTCAAAGTCACCGCACAATGATTTTAAAGATCAGGATCCATGTGCTTAGCTCAATAATTGTTTGGGTCCCACATGGAAACAATTATGACCGTTGGATCATCGTGCTCGTAACGCGGTGCTAAGCACTGGATCCATTTCCCGATTTTAAACCTTCAGGTGCTCATCCTCTTGACTCTATTTATTTACACTTGTCAAAGTTTCTCCGATATATGGTAATTAAAATGCTCTGAAGAGATGGTTGATGTATGATAGAGAGAAAATCGTAAAAGAGAATAGACAAAAAAAAAGGGGAAAAGATTAAAAATAAAGATTCAACATAAGAGAGAGAAAATAGAGAGAAACAGAACAGAAAGAAGCCCAAATTCTGTTTTTATTTTTCGCTTAAATGGCAACCAAATTCGGTTCCCACTCATGTGATCGGGAAATAGTAGAATCTTGATTACTTATAATCTTTACAGTGTTTTTTATGCCTTTTGTCCATGTGTCGTAAACGTATATATCAGGAAATAGCTGAATCTTTGGCAGCGAGATTACAAGAAGTTGGAAAGTCAGAATCAGCCAGGAGTCCATTTGCTGATGCAGCACAAGCAGCTGGGTATGTTGGATATAGGGGTGGCAAGCTAGATGATGCAACTGTTATTGTTTCCTTGGTAGAAAAGACATGTAGCTCTCCCCTCATAGCAAGACGTTAAGCTTTTGTGTAATTTGAGTATATTGCTTTTAACTCACGGAAGAAAAGAAATCTTTTATTTTCTGTTAAGGGTGGCTCAACCATATTTGGGGCCTTAGGCAAATGGTTTAATCAAATCTTCTTGGAGGTAAAAAATATATAGTACTTATATTATAATTTTTTTTTATTTAAAATCAATTCTTCTTATGTAAAAATTTTAAATAAAATTTTCTATTCTAAGTTTGCTAATATATGTTTCAAAATAGACAACAGAGTTTTCATTAATTGTTCATTATCTTTTAATTCAATTGTAACATTTTCACTTGTTAATTCTTTACTCAAATTACATCTTTTTTACTACTCATTTTTCAGACTAAGCTAACTTTTATATTCTTCTAATTTTTTAAGGTTTTTTTGATCAATACAGTTTTTTTAATATATATTGAAATAGATAAAACAAGCACATAAAAAGAAAATATATGAACACAAGAATATTTAAAAAAAATAACAAGTAAATAACACAACTAACTAAGAGAAGAATGAAAAGATAAATATGAGATGAAAACACAAATTAAGTTTATCTTTAATTGTTTGAGGATTTGAGCAGTGACCGGTAATCATAGAGAATAGAAAAAATTATTAGATTTTTTTTTTCCCGGGAGCGGAAAGTATAGGGAGTAGTTTTTTTTTTTTTTTAATTAAGCACCAAGAGCATATCTTGTTTAGGTTGTTGGATGAAAAAATTTAATGGGTAAGTAACAAAATGTCGGGCTTTTATGGAGGTTTAGAAGGAATATATAACATTTTTAATTATAACATATTAATTCTAACAATAAAATAGAGATCCTTTTAGGATTGAAACTATTAATTTTAACAGATGTGTAGGAATTAAAACTATTAAGTATTACATTAAATAGACTTTATAGGAATTTGATAGTATAATTACAAAATAATAATTTAAATAAATAATAATAATTTTAAAATTAATGTTCATTTTTTTATACAAAATAATAGTTTAACACAAATGTGGGGTCTTTTATACATTGAAGGTCCTGGACAACTACCTAAGTTGCCTAGAGGTATGTAGTTGTTTTATCATCATAATTTTTTTTTTATTCTTTTGATCAGGCTCATCTGAAAGCCCAGTATTGATGATGTGCATGAAAGCCAACTGTAAAAATCCAATCATTAAGGTATATAAGTTATTTGTAAATAAAACTTTTTACGTCTAACAGCAAGACTAGACTAAGGGTAAAATAATAAAGTCTCACAATTGATATTGACATTTTAATGGATGGGGCTTTTGAATCTACGAAACTACTCTTTAAACTTATATTTAAATTTTGAAAGTTTAAATTTGACTCAACAAATCAACCTAAATACCCAATATATCCTTACTAAATATTTAGATTTATTAAATCAAACACTATAATACTGTTTAGATAGTTTACACCAAACGTAAGCAATAATTTCAGTTACTTATATTGCAGCAAAAATTTAAAATACAAAGTTAAATTACCAAATGTATGTTTGCAAAAGAAATATCCTTACAAATATTAATACCCGATTTTATTTTATTTTTATTGAAAATTTATGCACGTATTTTAATAATAGGGCAAAACTATGTTGCCACGTGGGTTTGGTACCCCTTTTTTTTGTCTTTTTCTAGGTCAAATGTAATGGAGTCCTGTTATTTGTTATAAAAACAGAAAAGATAAAAACTTTTAAAATTTCACACATTAGTCTTGCATCTACAAAATTTCAATTGTAGAAATGCTTTTGGAAGCCACAAGCTATTTCACAAGCACCTTACCAAGACATCGACATGAACACAATACTCTAGCATCACAGATTTATCAATTTAGACAATATATGTTTTCTTTGTTACGTAGAGAAGCCAATGCATAATTTGCTAAAATTGAAAAAAAAAAATCCATTTCACTACCAAATTAAAAAAAAAATTAGTCACGGCCATGGTGCTGTTGTCCAGCACTGACCCATTAATCCAACAAGAACATAACAAAATATATAATTGGTCAATATTCGTGTCAACTAGGGATGGCAAAATCCAATTGGATTTAGCTATTATCCGTCCATGTGTAAATACAAAATTATTCAATATGAATATGAATATCCATGGGTAAACATGGTTATTTATTTTTTTTTTATAAATCACTATGCATTTTATAATATGAAAAACTAATTAATGTGTTTTACATAAAAAATACTTATTTATTTTTATTTAATTTCCTAAAATGATTAATATTAAAAGGAAATTAAAATTGTTTTCAATAGAAATAGAATAATAAAACAAGATTATTACTCTTATTTTTTAATTAATTACAAAAAAATATCTTACATTAAAAAATATAGATAATTGCTGGCCACTGGTCCATCGTCGGCTATGACATTATTGATCGAATGGGGTCATGAAGGGTACCATTAGACTCGAAATTGGATGATCAACACAATGATAGTCTTAATGCTAGAAAATGGTGATATATAGAGTTGCACGCGCCATCCAAAAATGACTGCCACCATAACTACACCACAAAACCACAACGAGTTACATTACATTGCCACTTTTTTTCAATTTCGAGACTACCAATTTGGATGTTAAAGGCAGTGAACCTTGAAATGTCGTCTAATCATGGCGTTCTTGCTATGGTTGTTTGCATTGGAAGGTGCATCCATTGCCGGCACATCCATTTATTCGGCAACTTGCCACCTTGGAGAATTTTAAATTTGTTGATAGTATTTGTGTTTCGATTCACTCACTTTTATTTTTCGGTGATGGTGCCGTCATTGTTGCCATCGACGGTGCAATAATTTTTAGCAATGTTATTTTGATTTTTCATTTAATTTACAAAACTTCAATATTAATTATAATATTCAATTTTAGTCTCATACACTTAAGTATTAATATTTAAGTTCATTGATGGATATCGGATAAATCAAATCCAGAGTATTTTGGATGAATATTATCCAATCTATTTGGATCAGATACTTGGATATCCAACTTCAATAGATTTGCTTGCCATCCCTAGCTATCAACTCGATTAATAACTGTACTTGGGTTCGGTTTTAAAATTCCTAATATAATAATCCGTTTATGAGACAATTAATTATTCGATTAATTATCCTAATTGACTTAAATTTTAATCGATAGATATGCGTTGAATTTTCAAAATTTTAAAAATAATTTATTTGTATTTAAAACAAAATTGATTGGAGTTTAAGAAGATAGCACTCCAAAATTTATAGAAAATGTAAAAACATATTAAAAATATATTTTTTTATTGAAAATTAAAAATTTGTTAAATAAGTAATACAATTATGACATGATAATAAATGGGCCAGTAGGGTTGAAATTCTTAACACAATTAATAAATGAGTTGTGATTTGGTTAGCTCAAATTTGACGACACGATATAAAGATGATCCACTAACCTGAATTGCCACCTCTGTTATTGTCCACGTGCAATATTAGCAAGAGAGAAGAAATAATAGAAAATATTTTTTTTTAGTTTATTTTTAATAAAGAAATATTTAAATTATTTTCAAATAGAGTAATTGTTTAGATTTTTTTTACACCCTTCTCTCAATTAGGTTAATGAAAGATCTTAACCGTATGGATGTATGCTAATGACCATTTAAAATGTTGGGGTGCAGTAACAAATGTCAATTCATTTAAATGTGCAATTAAATTTATTCTTTTTATTTAAAGACAAAAACTCAACCAAAAATACAAAATTTCTTGTCCAAACAAACAAACAAAAATGATTTTATGAATTCATAAACTAACACTTTATTATTATTAGTAAAATTAACATATTTTTACTACATAATCACAAAATTGATAGTATGTTAAATAAATATTATATTACAAACAAATAATAAAACATTAACTACATAGAATATGAAATTAAATTTATTTTTGTATTTTGTACATCCCATCTACTTGAGATAGTAAAATCTCTTGTATTGAAAAAAAAAAAAGGTTATGAGACTTCAATCCTACTTACATGGGTGAGAGAAAATTAGTTGCCGTTATGTTAAATTAAAAAAATCATATTTATATTTATCATCAATTATGATTAGTAAATAATATACATAATTTAACTATCTATTAAATTTCCTCTCAAAAAATATCCATTAAATTAACTAATTTATTAATGAATAAGATAATGTATTAATTTAAATATATATTAATACATGTAAGAATAAGCATTTAATTGGAAACCTAGCTCAATAGTGTAAAAAAATTTAAAATGTTATGGACTTTTAATTTTAATAATCCAATAAATACATCTAAGCCATTATACTACTGTGGTAAATCTAACAGTGGATTTGAAAAAGACAAAAAAAGGGTGGCAAATCTCGTGGGTAACATAGCTATACCCTTTAATAATATTGGGTTTGTGTGTGAATTTTAATAGTATTATGGCCTCTCAATTTATTCCTTTCAATTGATTTTTTAAATACCTATCAGGGGTGGGTAATTTCGGGTTCGGTTGGGGTTTGACCTGACCCGATCGAGTTTCAAGTCATTCGAGTTGAAAGGAATTCAACCTGAATTTGACCCGAATATATAATCCGACCCGACCCGATCCAAACATATTCGGATCGAATCGGGTTGGATGAGGACTTTTGTTCTTGATTTTAAAAAATTTTCGGATCAGATTGAGTTTGATCCGGCCCGAACATGACCGACCCGATCGGGTTAAACCCTTATTCGAACCCGATCTAAACCGAATTTTTCGAGTCAGGTCGAGTCGGGTCGGACAATTTGCTCACCCCTAATACCTATATCAATTTTGATTGTTATTTTCCACTTTAATATGAAATCTTTCAATCACATCAAAGAAACTTGAGAAATCTTTAAGAGTTTTTGTCATGAATTTTTATTTTATTTCTTTTTATTTTTTTGCTTTACTTAGGGCTCATATTGCACTTTGATAATGTTAATTCGGTTATTTCTCTCTGTACACATAAATATTGCATATAAATCTTTTATCGAACAATTTTTTAACACCTTGAAAACTAATAATTAAAATATATAGTTGTAATAAACTATACATTCATATTTTTTGGGTATTTTTATATCTAAATAAATAACTTTTGATTTTATTTTTTTGGATGAATAAAATTTGAACTCCTAAAAATTAATAATTGAAATGATTAGATTTATTATTCTATACATTTGGGTGTCCAAAATTATAATTTGTTTTAGGGGTATTTCAATAATTAAAAATTATGCTCAAAGATAAGTTTAGTGATTATTTGATAGATTCAAATGGTCCTACATTTAATACGCTCATGAAAAATTTTATCAATGCGGTCTTCAATTTGTTAAGTTTTGAACAAAAAATAAGGGATAATTTATGAGGTGCATTGAAAGTTGTCATTTTTTCAGAATCAAACCTTTTAGTTCGGACGTCATAAAATGATCATAAATAATTTGAAAACAAAAACGAATATCATATCTGGGATTTGGTTGTTGTCGGGTCTATCTCGATTAAATTCTCCACGAATACGAAACAACATATGAAATTATAGTATCATAACCTCTCTTTGAGATCCATGCACTTGGATAATGCATTCTGCATTGGATTCACATATTGCATCCATTGCCCAAAGGAGGCATTAGTGTTGGTGGTAAATTGTACATTAGAGATATTGAGGGCGTGACGTATGGGGAGCGTGATCATCAGATTTGTGATAAAAAATGAAGGGAAAGTTAAAGGGGAAGGTGAAGCGAGAGGATATCGAGGAACTAACTTTAGCCATCTAAATCGCCTAGGGGTGACAAAAAAGGCCTCATAAAATTGTAACTGCACTGCCACATGTTGACATGAGACCACCTAACAAGGATAGCCACGATAGCACCACCAGACCACGCCATTATAGTACGGTCCCCACCCGGATTATCTCCAAAATGTCTCTCCTACAAATTACCTAAGTCAAAACCAAGGAAAGGGGACCACATACAAAGCTACTTGCACCATCTCCAGGTGAAATCAAGTGCTTTCCTCAACCCAATTGTTTCATTTAAAATGGGCCAATCGTAGTCGAGACATCTTCACAAAGACTGATTGTCCCAAATTGACAATTGTCCAGCCCAAGCAAGCTTGAGAGTCTACACCAATGGAGTCAAATTACGTAAAAACTATACTTGAGGAAGGGAATCACCAATAGTGGCTCGCCACATGTCCCAAAAGGACACAAAGATGCCCTCATGGGCACTCCACACTTTCACCAAAAAACACTAATCTCTTCTCATATTCTAGGTTTCTTAGAAAGTAATGCTACATATCTCAAATAATTTGACATTCATTAATTCGTTACAATTAATTTACTTGGATTTTGTAAAGAACTATCAATCAATTAATGAATGCAAAAGCATTTAGGATAGTTATTTGAGATAAAAAAATTTGGGATATGTAGCATTACTCTTCTTAGAAATCCATCAGCTCCTCTAAACTCATACTAATTTAATCATTGGAGTATCATCACCGGTCACTACCAGCGCCGCCTTTAACGATTGTTTCTTATGATTTTAGGTTCATCTCGACCGTTACTGTCCTAGAAAACTATCTCCAATTCAACACAGTCTCTAACTTCACCAGAAAATCACCCTCTGCAGAGAAGCTCTTATATTATTTTGGGCTTAACCAAATTTTAGCCAAAACAATTAGTAATTAGTTTTGTTTGACTCTTAAAACAAGCACAATATGTTTGACTGAAAAAGATGCATATTAATATTAACAAAAAAAAAAAGATGCATATTAATATCCCCAAAATCCGCTTTAAAGTTCACGAGCCTAATTATCACCATAATAAAACTGCCTTCTTTTTTGGGTACAAGCAATAATAACATCACTACATGCTCACTGTGAAAGGAGGATGACACAAGAAAATGCGGCGAGCTTTGCAGTGTCCAAATCCAATATTCTTGCCGAAAAATTAGCGCAATCATTAGAAATTTATGCACATTCATGCAGAGGATTTTATTTTATTTTATTTTTTCACTCTTCATCTCATCTTTCTCTAATTATTATTATTATTTTTTTTTTGGTTATACAGTCAGGTAAATGGCTCAGAAAAATAATTATCATTCAGAGCATTTATTTTAATTGCATTGGAATCACTACATAGGTCATGTTTCCTTTTAAAAATAGAACGAAAACAGAAAGATATGGTAAAGGAAGAAGAGGAGCATTGTTGGAAATATACTTTTAGAAAATATTCAGAATATATACAAACTAGTTGATATATAAAAGCAGTACAAAATATATGTATAAGAAAAATATATAAATTAAACAAATGTTAGAATAATCTAGTATGCACTAGGGAGAGGGACACAACAACAGGATATAACCCGTGACGATCAATAAGTTATAGAAACAAACCTTAGATCTATCACTTATCATAGGACATCTATTATTGCCATCATTACCTCGCCACATCTAAGTGTATGCTATCTAATGCATACGCTTATCATAAAACATAATTTTGCAGTAGATACATCTATGGGGCATGGAGGCATTCAAATGTATTTGTATTTTTTCTGGTGAAGATTACTTGTGTCCACATGTTGAATTGTTGATATTCATTATTACACAAACAAGTGGTCCTTATTTGCTCTATATGCATCTTCTCACATGGTCTCTGTCATCATGATCGAACCACTACCCAAAACCTTTCCTAGATTCTCTACTGCTGTATGAGAAATAGGTTGATACTGTCGTGATATTGGTGTCTCTCCACCATTAGTCAAATATGTGAAGCTAATTTCAGACAAGAGTCAAGAGGCAAGCATGCATACCAATATGGCATCCAAAGCCCCACCACTTGTATACGTGATGCTTATCTCACCTTATTTGCCTCATTAGCCCACAGGCCACATCCTATGCACATCTGTCATCTGATGTGATTTTACTATCATATTTTCTGTGGTCACTTACATCTTAGGCACACCGCTTAAGTCGCACCACTCGAAAATTATGTATAAAAATAACCATGCGAGCTTTGTAATTAACTAAGTTAATTTTTTTTTTTTGATTTAATGAATTTCTAATATCTCTCTTGGCTTATAAGAGTCAGTTTGGGATTATTTTTGGGAGGCTTAAAAGTAATTTTAAAAAATTAAAATTTAATTTTGGTGTTTGGTAAATTTTTTCAGAAATCACTTTTGACAAAATTACCTTATCGTACAACAGATTTTGAAAAGTAGGAAATGAGTAACTTTTCAATCTGATTCTGAGAATCACTCTTATATTTTAAACAATTCCATATATATCCTCGTATATATATTATAAAATAAAAAATTATCCTTATTAATTATAAAATAAAATCATTAATATTATTATTATTATCAATTATATTAAGATAACAAAATAAAAAAATGAAATTAATAATATAAAATATTTCTTTTAGTTATCAATTATTATATATACACAATTAATATTATTTTATTTACATATTTATAAATGTGTAAATAAATTTTATTCAACATTATGTCCAATTGATCATTTATATTAAATACATACATTTATGATAAGATTTACCAAAAATATCAACTCGCTTTTGAAACCCACGTGACTTTTAAAAATAAATTTTTATCAAATATATAACTGATTTTTTTCATAACTAATTATTTTTCTTTATCTGATTAACAGTAATTATTTTAAAAACTATAGCATTACTAAACTGACCCTAATAATTTTTGTTCTTTATATTATTTATGAAATACTTTCCCTTTAAATCCATTAATATTATAACGGATAGGATCTCACTTTCAGATACAAGTGTTTTTAATTTTTATTTTTCAGATAACAACATATCAACAAAAATAGCACATCCCTGTAAACTTCTTTACACATCATCTTCTCATAATATCATCTGTTATATTTATGGAAAAAAACTATGTTACTACCGTGGCCACTGGCATCGTATTCCATCTTTTGTCTTTTGTAATGTCAAATTTCAATTGGCCACTTGCTTTCTTACTTTCTTTCTTTTTTTTTTTTTTGCAATTTATTTATGAGTACTACGGTAAGTGGGTAATTTTTTTTCCTCTTTCTTCTTTCCCTGTATGAAACTAGCTATGACATATCAACAAACAATATTATGTTAGATAACATAGTGCACGCAATGAATATGAATCTGCAGCAATATGGATATGGTATAGAAAGACCACTGGGCATTTGGAGTGTTATTTTTTCAGGAAGGAAAATAACCAATATTAATTTGTAACTGTTAGGAATTTCATTATTTACATGTTGGTATTTTTATAACAACATCAATATATATGTTTGTATGGTGGCATCCTCATTGGACACATCATTGAGTCTTCATTAATATTATAATAATCCCTATGTAACTTAAATTACGTCAAGTGTTACAATAATGGCTGAGAATGACAGCAGGTACAGGCGAATTAGGATTTTACATATTATATGTACGTGGGGTCGACATGATTGTGTGGAGAGATATTTTAGCATAAAGGAAATGTACCAAACAAGCCTACTTGTTGAAATTGGCATGAAATATAGAAGAAATAGGAAACTTGGGCATTATTCTTTATGGGAACCACAAGATCAAAGTAAATAAAGATAAATCAATCTCTACATAGAAGTTATCATTCAACTTAAGTAAACAATAAAATATTTATTTTGATCTTGTGACGTTAAATTGAAGTTAGCATAAATCTTGAAGATCAAGATGAAATTAATTTATTTAATAAAGATTATAAAGAGATATTAAAGAGATAATTTTCTTATATTATCATGAAGTTCCTTATATATTTAAAGGCTTAAAGGATGAAGATTTGAGAAGATTAGGCTATTCATTACACGTGATTCACTTAGCTCTATATAAAGGGGAGTATATTTTGGTAGAAGCCAAAATGGAAAAGGGTGAGTATTTGAGAGCATCTTTTTAACTTTTCTAAGGTGATGCCATTGATTTTTTTTCCCTCTTTTTATGAGTCTATCGGTTGGACTTTGATGTGAGAAGAATGTGAGAAGAGGCTATGTCTGTATCCAGACTTTATATTTCTTTGGTGGTTTTGATTATTTAGTGGTTTATTGATCTGGTCTTCGCAAGAGTAAAGGGATTCTATGGAGAGGCAACATATCATTGACTTGTCACGAAGTATTCACTTGGTGAGGTTATAATAAGGTAGCAGCAATCACTAAGAGTGAGTCTCATATTATATAAAGTTATAATAATTTTTAATCTCATGAACCTAATAAATTACTTGATATCTGAGCATGGCTCCATGAACATAGGGATTTGGACCCTGAATCATATAAAAATCCTTGTGTGCTTTACTTTTATGTACTTTATTTTTATGCACTAATTTGTATTAGCTTTTAATTAAACTTGGTAAACCTCTAAAATTGGACCTATCAGTAACTTCCACTTTAGAATTTTGGCCAATCAAGCAAATGGAGGTGTGAATGATATTATGGCTGTGTTTATAAGATCATGATAGCATTCTGCCGAAATTCATCTAATTTGCCCAACTCTTCAATTTAGATAAGTCGCTCTTAAAAGATCCATGATTTTATTTCCTGGTTTTTCTAAACTATTAATTTATTTTTTAAAATCTAACTGCCATGAAACATACATAATTTACGACCTCATATCAAATTAAGATTATTAGCAGTCCCCAAAATTGATACCTTGCATAGTTTTGTTATTTTGTAATGCATTACGGACAATTCAAGAAGACAAGGAAACAAAGACATTGCAGTCATTGATGATGCAGAGATTAGGTATTTGAATACGAAGGAAGAAGATGATTTACAAGAACATCATCTCGGAAATATTTGCAAGGAGAAGAATGAGAAAAGTGAAGGAGCAAAAAGAAAATAGAGGATTGATGATGAGATTAAGAAGAAGAAGCTGAGGCTGAGTTTTAATTTTTTACCTTTTTAAATTTTCAATAAACAACAGGGAGTATAATGTTAATAATCAAATAAACATACATATTTAAGGCATAAGAATATGAACGGTATATAATTATTGTATTGATTAAATAATTTATCGTAAAATTTATTAAAATTATGCTAAAAAATAAATTAGTTTAAAAGTTACAAAAGGATTATTAGTACGAGATCTGGCCAAACTATCTTTAAATTAATCTTAATCAAAATTTAATTTGAATGACTAATCTAATGAGGAAGGGAGAATGAATTGGTACAAATATATAAAAATAATATTATAATTTATTTATTCTTTGTATTGAGATTTATTTAGTCTTGAATATTTATTAAATTAGATTATATGGGTTAATTGGGAACATTTTTGGAAACAAAAGAACGAAGTTGTATATGTGGAATTACGTATTAAAGAGTTCAAAATAAAGGTGATTAATACATTGGCAAATATTAAGGATGATGAAAAATTTCTGCGGGTATGAGGGTCCGTGGGGGCCCGTTATGTTACAGTTGGGTCTCGGGGCTAGTTTTACCCTCGTTTTATAAAAAAATGTCAGATACGAGTATAAATTTTTATACTTGTTGATTGGGTGGGTAAGGTACGAGTATAAAACATTAATAGCTATACCCATTCATTAAATCCATTTGACTATTGATTATTTTTTTTAAAATTTTTTTAAAGTTAAAATCAATAGTTTAATCAAATAAATATTAAAGTAAAAAATCTAAAATCTAAAATGTAAACATTAACACTTAGCAGCTTAGTTATTAGAATGATCATTTAATATGATATTGTACTAGATATTTACTTGGAAATTTTACTCATTTAATGAACTAGACATTTACTAGACCATCTAAAATCTTATCCGAATCGGAAATAAATGATAATATAACAATGATCAAATCAAGGTCAGTTGAAAGTCATGAAGGATGGACAAGGATATGCTAAAGTAGATACTTTTGTTTTCAATCCAAATATTTAGTAATGTATTGATTAAGTTGAACTTAACAATCATCAAATTATAATTAATATTTACCTAAAATTGAAAATATTTTTTTAAAAATATTTTAGAAAGAAGTTCTGCATGTTCATATAGAGCTAAATAGCTAGGGATCATTTTTCCTTTTAAAAAAAATATGCAAATGTTAAAAAATAAAATGTGATATAGGGGATAGGGGAAAGGGACAGATATATCTAATTTTTATTGGGGAATCTCTGACTCGTACCCGTTCAAGCCCATGTAAGGGTAGGTTATAGGAATGTCTTCCACCAAACGGGTACGAGTACGGGTATTGGCATCCTTTCACAATACTCGGCCAGTTACCATCCCTACCAAGTATATCAAGTATTTATGAAATATTAGACTCTTTAGGAAATATATCCTAATACTCTTTTACTAGAGTTTGGGTGAAATACTACACCTACATAAAGGAAAGTATTTTATACATTGAAAATTAAGGGAAAAAGCCCTTTTCACCCCTGCGGTTTAATGCAATAGCCCGATTCATCCTTGTTTTTTTAAAAAATTGCTCATTTTATCCCTACTTTTCAAATAATAACCCAAAACATCTTCTGTTAATTAACTATTAATTTATTGTGTAATTCATTGAAGGCAAAATATGATTTTCAATTAAGAATGTACAAACTATTTTAATATAAAAACCTCAAACACAATTAAATAACATCTGAATTTTTGCATAAATTTAAAATTTAAAGATAACTTAACGAATAAACAATAATAACACTAAATAATATGTAAAATATATATTTAGGACAAAATTAAAAAAAATAGATTTCACGGGCAATAGAATAATTTTTTTTTGTCCTTTAACTTGTTCTCACTTTAATATAGTCAAAATAAATAAATAAATAATCAATCGGTCTGTTATTTTACCAAAAGTAAACACAGAGTACTCCTTCATTTACTTAAAAAAAACACACACACACACTCTAAAGATATAAAAACATAGATTTAAAATACTACAGAATAATTTAATGAACAAGCACACGCGCGCACACACACACACACACACATATTGCATATTCTTTAGTGTTTTTTTTATTTGATTAAATTATTCTTAAATTTTAATTTATGCAAAAAGTCATATGTTATTTAATCGTGTTTGAGAGTTTTATTTTAAATAGTTTGTATATTCTTAATTGAAAATCTTATTTTGCCCTCAATAAATTACACAGTAAATTAACAGTTAATAAACAGAAGGGTGTTTTAGGCTATTGTTTGAAAAGTAAGGATGAAATAAGCAATTGTTTAAAAAGAAGGATGAAATGGGCTATTACATCAAATCTCAGGGGTGAAAAGGGCTTGGCTGACTTGGGAAGTAAGAAGTTTATAGTTGAGATTGATTTCGTGGCCATGGCATAGAGCCTGGGTTTTAATTCTTGCATAATTCTTGTTGGCACAATTGGATGCGCCTGCAATAGTGGCTCCCCCAGCAATGGTGTGAACTCTTAGGTTGGGGGTTTGGTGACCTTGGTGTTCTGCCGCCTTGGGGAGGATACTGATGAGATCAATGTTAAGGATGGCAGCATAAATACATGGAATAAGGCTTATTCAGATCCTATTCAAGTTCCCGTCAGACCTGTTACAAGAGCTCGTGCGAAGAAATTCAAAGAAACGCTTTATGGGCTGATTCAAGCAACTTGGGATTAATCAAATGCGTTGAGGCCCATTGAAGGAATTTCACTAGATATTCAGACCAATAAATGCGTGAACATTTTCAGACCAATAGATTTTCTAAGATGGCACATTTTATTTCATGCCACAAGACAGATGATGCTTCTAATATTACTTATTTGTTCTTTAGGGAGATTGTAAGATTACATGGTATGCCTAAAATAATTGTTTCTAATAGAGATGCTGATACGAACCATGCCAAGAACTGATGCGACCCTAATCAAAATAGTCTCCAAGATAGATTCTAACCTGAAATTGTATGGAACCGCTTCAAGAAAGACAAAACCTTGGTATAAGACCGCGATCCATGGCTTAACGAAAATAAGAACCTTGGTATATGAAGACGCCACAATCAGTTATGGAAGGGCTGATTGATAAGTCATAGGATTGAACACCACGAAAAATCCGATAAGTTCAAAAGTTCATTTAAGAACCTAAGAGAATTACATTCTCAAGAAAATTATATGAAAACTGAACTCCCTTTTTATTGATTTTAGGTAAAATATATATAGGGCTTGATACAAGAAATTCCATTCACAATTGCCCTAGTCTAAAATCGGAAACAAATCCTAATCCAAAATCAAATTAGAATCTCAATCTAAAACAAATAAGGAAAAAATCCTAATTAAATAAGAATCATAATCTAAACAAAAAGGAAAGAATATGACATAACTTAAATGAATAAATAAAATGAAATAGCGGATTTGCTGCCTTCTTTAATAACAGGAAAGTATCCAGAAATGATAATAGAATATCTTCGATTTGCTGCCTCTTTTGAAAACAGGAAAATATTCGAAAAAGATGGTAGCATATCTTTGACCATAATCTCATCAGATGCTAAGTTCTTAAGTTACTTCTATAAGACTTTGTAGGCTAAATTAGGGACTAAGTTATTATTTTCAATTACTTGTCACCCTCAAACTGATGGTCAAACAGAGGTTGTAAATAGAACTTTATCTACTTTATTGCGGGCAATCATTAAAAAGAATATCAAAACTTGGGAGGATTGTTTGCCACATGTTGAGTTTGCTTATAATCGTTTTGTTCATTCTGTTACTAAATATTCACCATTTGAAATTGTTTATGGTTTTAATTCTTCAACTCTACTAGATTTATCTCCATTACCTATTTCTGAGCGTGTTAACTTAGATGGAAAGAAAAAAACTGAAATTGTTAATTAGATACATGAGACGGAAAAGCTCAACATCGAGCAAAGAACTAAGCAATATGCTAAACAAACCAACAAAGGGCGACACAAATGAGTCTTCAAACCCGGCGATTGGGTGTGGTTACACATGCGCAAGGAACGGTTTTCAGAACAAAGGAAATCTAAGTTGTTACCTCGAGGGGATGGTTCTTTCCAAATCTTGGAACGGATCAACGATAAGGCATATAAGCTAGATTTGCTTGGTGAGTATAATGTAAGTGCTACTTTTAATATTTCTGATTTGAGTCATTTTGATGCAGGTGATGATTTGAGGACAAATCCTCTTCAAGAGGAAGGGAATGATGAGATCAATGTTAAGGATGGCAACACAAATGCGTGGAATAAAGCTTATTCAGATCCTATTCAAATGGGTGGTGTTGAGCACATCATAGTGCGGGAGGCGAGGTACGAGGGGTTGGTGCTCGGTCCGTGGGCGATCTAAGAGTTGATGACGATCCCCCGGTTTGGGTTGGCGCGATGCCTTGGGCGGAATAGGACTAGGGTATGGCCCACTTCGCCGATGGGGCGGTGGGGCGTGCCAGGTATGCTCTCGCCTTTTGGGATGATCAGTTGTTAGTGGTTAGGTCACCTCATAATCTTTTATGGTGCATCGTTCTTTTATGTCTATGAGCTCAAGGGCCCGATGATATGTAGCAACGTATGTTTTGGGTTCGTTGTGCTTAATAAACTTTCTGTAGACCTTCTCATCCTTGAGATTTGCATAAAAGATCTCTAAGGTCCTTCCCTCAGTGTCAAGACCAGCATGCAAGACCTTCTCATGAAAGCGCTTTACATAGCTGTCTAATGATTCGCCTTCTCGTTGCACTACCCGTGAAAAGTCTTAGATTCCCCTTTGCTCTTTTTGTGAATCGAAACTAGGTTGATTAAGTCCATTTGAAGTTGTTCCCAGGATGAGACTCTTTTATGGGGAAGGCTCTTGAACCATGCCTTGGCAGCACCCTTTAGAGTGTGGGGAAAAAGGCAACAGTTGGCATTGTTGGTGATGCCTCTGATAGCCATCTGGCCCTCATAGTTCTCAAGGTGTTCAGTGGGGTTGGTGCGTCCCTCGTAAGGGGGTATGTGTGGCATGGTGAAGTCTTTGGGTAGATTTACAATGACGATTTGCTTTGTGAGTGGAGAATAGAGAGAGGCCAGGGGAAGATCTTATGGGCCCACCTCTTTTACTTTGGCCATCTTATCTACTTTGTCATGGAGGCCTTGCAGTTCAGCAAGGATGTCCTCAGTGACCACCCGATTTTCAGCCGACTCTTCGTCCTCACGTTGATGCTTAACATTCAACTTATCGCAAAGGTCGACAAAGGTAGGCTCGGGGTGTTGCTTCTATATATCCTTAGCGCTATGGCTGGTGGCGGTAGAGTCAACATCCCCGTTACTGACAGGTTCTCCCCATGAAGCATTTTGAGGGGCTTTATCGGGCCTACTTTAGTAGATGGGGCTGGTGGGGTGGCGCCATTCGGTGGCAGGTTGGTGATGACTCCGTTTGGTAGGTTAGGGTGTAAAATGGCTTGGTAGGTTGGGGTGTAAAATGGCTTGTAAGGCGTTTTGTATTAGGTGATGTACATCTTCTCGGGTTAAAGGCTTCTCCTCTTTGGGAAATTTGGTTTGGCTAGGGCTTTGCCTTTTAAGCGCACGAGTTCGATGTGCTATGGTTTGGGATTGTTGATCATCCCCCTCTAAGGTGTTTTCTTAGTGGCTGTCAGTCTCTGGTGTGTCATTGTTAACCATGTTTTATAGCTCAAGAGTATGCCTTAAGAGGTCAAGTAGCTAACTTTATGGGTAGATGTGCAGTTTTTAGAGTAAATGAGAGGTTTATAGGGAAAAGAGATATTTGTATGGGTGAAAGAGGAGTTTTTGGATAGAGGTGTGACTTTTTAGGAGAAAGTTGTGATTTTGTTGGAGGAAGTGGTTGATTTTTGTGAGGAAGTGGGTGGGTATGACTTTGAGGTAGTATGCATTTAAAGGTGAGGAGCTCTCTTTGTCAATGGAGGTTGGAAAAGCGGCTTCTTCTTCGAACACCGCAAACGGCACCAAAATGTTTTGGCCTGAAAATGGTTCAGCCCAAAACACTATGAGAGCTTCTTTTATAGAGAGTGACTTAGGGAGGAGATAAAGGCGGAGATGCTTGAAGTAACTCGCTAGGGATGTTGAGGTAGGGAAGAACCTGAAATTACAAAGAAAAGCCTGTTAGAGGCGGCGTCGGTGGTGGCCGACGACGGTGATAGTGTCGTTAGGGTACACCAAATTTAAAACCTTACAAATAATATAAATAGCTAATATAAGGAAAGTAAGGATCGATCCCACGAAGACTAGTTAGTTTTATTTATTATCAATTTTAAAATAAAGACTTAATATATAATAATAATAATAATAATAATAATAATTATAAATAAAAGGGGGGTTTAATGAATTTTTAACTAAATTGCAAGAAATAAAGAAACTAAAATATTAAATTAATAATTTAAAATGAACTCTAATTAAATGAGGAAGAAGTAATAATAATGAAAACTTTGCTCAAAGGATCGTTCGCCACCACTAAACATGCATAGAATATTTATTCTATCATCAATTTCCATTGAAACTATCAACCGTAGATAACAATAAGCTCTGTTAATCCCTATCTTTCCTTACTGAGTCATTGAGCAAAATAAGCTCTTCACCCAATCTCTAACCATTAAATAATTTAGAACATGCTCTCTAAATTTAAGATAATGGAAGCATTAAGCAGAGAAAGATTTTAGGTTGATCTAGGCAATAAACACACAAGCTCGGATTATTTAACCTAAGTTATGTTCTCCAATTAAAATCACGGATTCCAATCTGCTACTAATGATTAAAATATCAAGACAATTACGGATCAAGAATTTTAATCTAGCAATAGAATTTATTCAAGCCCTATCTAATTGGCCACTTAAACAAGTCAAGAATAAAATCATAAACCTTTATAACGAGAAGAACATAAACAATCTCAATTAAAGAAATTTAATGATAGAAATTAATTATTATTTAAAATAGCATGTACGGGGTTTTGAATTCACCCTTAACCAAATAGAAAATTTAGCCTAACATAATTAAATTGGGAATAAAAGAGTAGATAAAACCAGTCATAGGAATTAATTCAAGTGTTGGCTGCTTCTCCAATTTAATTCTTCTGGCTTCTCTTTATTTTTCTTCCTCTCATGACTCTTCGCTTTTTCTTGGCTGCCTCTGTATTGTTGAATTCGGTTGTGTGGCTGCCAAATTCTTCTTGTTGGCTCTCCCAATACTTTGGAGCAAACCTCCGTTTATATATTAATGCTCAGCCTCGAAAATCCTTAACTAAAAAGGATTCAAAATAAATCCAACCTAAACAGCCAATTTCTATTTCCATGCATGCACGTGAAACAAAATTGGAATTCATGGCTCATTTCCTTCTTTTCTTGTATTATTCACGTGATTGCCATGAGCTTTTAAAGGATTTTATTCCAATTTCAAGCACTTTCAATTTTAAACGCCAATTATGCATGGAAGCTATTTAATTTGTTCCTTTTTATAATCCATGAACATGCTTAATTGCTTCCGATTTAGTCTTCATATACTCTTTATGCATGCAAGATAATTAATTAAATCAAATCTTCCTTCATTTGATTCAATTAAACTTCTTTATTTCTTTCCCTTTCTGATTAATCCGATCAGATTTCTTCTCGAATATTTTGATTTAATTCCTCTTTAATCCCATAATATACCTAAAATAACAAAATATAAAAATTAAGATTAAAAATTAATATAATAAAATATAATTTAATAAAATAACTAAATTAAAAATTAACTAAAATAATTATAATATTTAATATCAAAACAAGAAAAAGATGGAGAAATTAATAATAAAATATATGGAAAATATGTGCTTATCAACGGCACTCCGACGGTCAAGTCAGTGGAATGTTGGTGAAAGATATGGGTTCCAGAGGAAATCCAAAGAACAAGAAAATTGAGAGAAAATTGAATGAGTTCTCTTAGGTTTTTTCTTTAGGCTTCCCTTCTTAGTGAATTAACCTGACATTTTATAATGGAGTGCCCCTGAGGGCATCTTTGTGTCCTTTTGGACACGTTGCAGGCCGTTGTAGGTGGTTACCCTCCTTAGGTAAGGTTTTAGGAGTAATTTGACTCCCTTTATTGGTAGCTTTGAGCTTTTCTTGAGTAGACAGCTGTCCTCTTGGGGACAGTCTGTGGTGACAATGTGTCTCTAAGCTCAATTGGTTCATTTTGCATGGACCAATTAAGTTAGGGAGCATATGATTTTTGAAGATGGTGCAAGCAGCTAGTCCATGGTCCCTCTTTTCAGCCTGACTTTGTTGGCCTGTTGGGAGATATTTCAGAGGCGGCTCAGGTGGGGACCGTACGGCCACTGCATGGCTTGGCGGCGCTCATGTGATTGACAGGGCTTCGTGGCCTTGCATCGTCTTTTGGCGCTGCGAGTAGGGTTTTGGGGAATCGGTTTTCGTCACTTATCATCGGCCTTCTCTTGTTCCATCTTCCCTCGGTTAACTTTCTCTAGACTCTTTGACACTTTCATTCTCTCTTAGTCAACTTCCCCTAAATTCATTGACACTTTCATTCTCCCCTGGTCAACTTTCCCTAGACTCCTTATCCTGGTCTAAAGTCATGCTTCTCATGTGTTGTTACCTCAATTTCTCTAGTGAATAATTTACTACCAACAGTGAACATTCGCTGTGATCGCTTGATCATTCAACCATCAAATTAATATAATCGTATGTAAAATTATTTACTTACCAAAAATTTTTTATTAGCTTGATTGACACCACCATCTAATAATATCAACGTGGAAGATTTTGAGTCCCCATAACTTATTAGCGTTGAACTTTGTAATATATTTTTATGTGCTTATGTACCTATTTGTAAATCGTATTAAAAGTAAAAATTATTCGCTTAAACTTATTTACTATTTCTACTTAAAAATCATTGACGGGTCATAATCCCATACGTCAGAATAGACCTCAAATTGGACACTTACTTGGGGTCATCTGGACCGTCAACTCTTTGGATCAAACTTGGAAAAAAAGATGCATGACACGTTTGCCAACATACTTGAAAGCATTTACATTGCACCGACTAGCGTGCTCGCATGTCACTTTTCCCTTTTTGAAAAGGAAAAGACTTTAAAAGACACTTTTCTTTTTATTTATTCAAACGGCAAGCCCAATTTTCCTCATCTCAATTCTTCCTTCAAATCAAATGGCATCAAAAGCAAACCTCGTCTTTCTGTTGGTTCTCTTAGTCTACGCCACCAATCATGGCGACTGTGCTCACCACCACGCGGCTGTCCCATCACCGGCGGCGTCCGTTGACTGTTCGACTTTGGTGTTGAACATGGCTGATTGTCTCTCATTTGTGCAAGCCGGAAGCACAGTCACAAAGCCAGAAGGATCTTGCTGTTCCGGACTTAAGACAGTGTTGAAGGCTGACGCTGAGTGTCTATGTGAGGCTTTTAAGAGCAGTGCTTCTCTTGGTGTCACTTTGAATGTTACTAAAGCCCAAACTCTCCCTTCGCTTTGCAAAGTCTCTGCGCCTTCTGCCACCAACTGCGCTTGTGAGTTTGATTTGACGGATTCGTATGTCTTGTTATTTGCTAGACTTTGAACCTTTTTTTTATTTTGGTATTATTGCATTCATTTTAAATTAATCATTAATTTCGGATCAAATTTGTTCTTTTTTGCAGTGTCTCTTTCACCTGCTGGTGCCCCTGCTATTGGTAATGTTATAAATCAACTAGATTCTTGCATTAAATTTTAAAATGTGCTGCTGAATTCAGCAGTAATAACCAATATCGAATTCTTGCAGGCATGTCTCCGACTGCTGCCGCTGCACCGACTGAGAGTGTTGGAGCAAATGAGCAGGCTCCGGCACCGGCTCCAGGGGCATCGGGTTCTTCAATGACCTTCAATTCGGTTGGATCTTTGTTTATTGGCCTCGTCCTTGCTATCTTCTCTGGTTTTTAGTGCGAGTCTAATTCAGCTTCTACTGTTTTGTTTTGTTTTGGTTTCTCAATACTAGATCAAATTTCTTTTTGTTAGTCACTTGTTTTGATTTCATGCTTTTAATGACTGTTGGATTCTTGGATTATTTGAAATTTTAGTTTAGTTGGATTCTCCCTATGACACACAACTTGTTTTGCAAAAAATTAAAGCAAGGACTTCTATCGCCATAATAGAGAGAGTTTTAACGGGTGGAAAAGAAATCCGATAATATCCAAATTACAATTGTCTAAGAGCACTGATTCAGATGTTGTAATAATGGATGAGATGTCTAGAATTCATGTGTGATGGTAATATTTATATTTAAAGATTTTAATCAGTGTATTCTTAGTTTTTTTTTCTTTCTTTTTTATAAAGCTTGAAAAGAGTATTTCTTACTGAGCTAGCCGGATTCTCTTTTTTTTTTTTGAGAGAGAGCCATTGGAGTTGTGTTTGGCACCAACAACATATCTTATTATTTAACCAAGTTCATGCACCATTTTCATTTACAAGTATCCGCTTCATTTTGCATTGGCTTTACATACTTATACTTATTCAGCGCTTCTTAAACATTACATCTACAGAGATCACAGCTTACTGTTAATGGCTAACAGTTTTAAATTAAAAGCTCCAGATCTGGATCCAGTAACAGTGGGTGATGTGGAAAGGCTTCTTGTGTGAATTTGGTGATTCCTAACAAATTAATAATGCAATTTTTGAGCTATGAAAATCAAACTTGTGTAAGATTATAAGGTCTGAGTTATTGATAACATTCATACTTAAAAGTTTTAGTTGGTATATTGTTACAAAGGCTTGAAAGAGTGCTTGTATTTCTTATTTGAGCTATATGTGTGTATATATATATATATATATATGGACTCACCTATGTTACAACTGTTGTACCATACCACATTTTTTGTCTTTATCTCACATAACCATTAGATTTAAAAGCAAGTGATCCAACGCTCACGAGATGGCCACATTTCTATGAAAACAAACCCGGGATGTCGGTTAAGAAAAGGTAAAATTACTTGTAACAAAACTCACAGTGGGTTACTCAGCTCTGTGAAAACGCATGGTCAGTGTTGGCTGTTGCATAAGGACTGTAGAGATGTAAACCGATGGTGATTGTGACTGTACTCATCGCCACCTCGAAGTCGCCAACGGACCTTCCCCTTCCTGGCTTTAGCGTCTAACAGGGAAAGACCAAGTTCTGCCGGCGTTCTTATGTCACTCTTGCAATTAGGTTTAATGGGTTTCAATTATTGAATGAACAGAAGAAAATTATGTGAAAGAGTGAGAGAGAGGGGAATTCTCATAAATTGGTCAGGCATGGAAGGTTTAATATTCTTTTCTGAAATCTTAAATCATTTTGGATACTTGGGTGCTTGTGAATTTTATTTTCTTGTGATGAATTTATGAATATTTTTGCTTGGGATTTGTCTCAGTGAAAGGTTTTGTTTATTTTATTTTAGTTGTGGATCATTGAAGTTCTTTGTCCTTGGTATTACAAAATTGGGTCGTTTGCAGGCATTGCAAGAATATTGACATATTATGCCATCTTTGTCAATTTGAATGAAATTTGAGAAAACCCATTGGCTTGGTCTGTTCATGCACCTTTGAGATTTGTGAGTGATTTTGTAGTTGATTTGCAATATGGTTTGTTGTTGAAAATACTTTGGTTGTGAAGGGTGAAATGGTGCTGAAGATAAGTTGGAATTGAATTCATTAAAGGGGCTTGAGCAATGGGGTGATCATCCACACTGTATATTCTCGTCATTCCTCTATCAAGCATTGTCTTAGAATTCAATCCATCTTCGTGGCTTCTTAGCACTGGGATTAGTAGCAGATGCCTTTCAATGTAAAGAATCTGGTTTAAGAGCTTTAGAATTACACAGAAAATCAGGAGCTAACCTGAGCTTCTAATATATTTATGTTATTTGAACTGGAAATCTTTCATTGTGGGATTAAAGTTGCTGTTTCTTCTCTAATTCTACCAAAGATATTAGCCAATTAAGTTTCACTCATCGTATATTGTCGTGATATGTCTAGCTGTTTTAATTGTATTAACTAAGTTTGATTAAGGTATCATTTGACGGTGAGCTATAATGATTGAGTGATTTTTTTTTTCAGCAAGATATTAAATTGGCCCCTTGTAAATTTTGCGTTCTATTTTGTATTATCGGTTTTATGGATTTAGGATAATTCATGTCAATAGACTTGCTAGTTGTTGTACGGCTTTTCTTGATCGTCCAGCTTGATGAGGTAGCTTAGAATTCAGAGAACATGATAAATCATTCTTTTAATTGTTGCGTTATTTTTTGATTTATTCTAATGTCCATTGGTCAGCAACCATGACAACCATTTCAGCACATATTCTAGCATTACCTAATTTTAGTCGTACTTGAGATTGAATGTGATGTCTCAGAAATAGATATTGGAGCTGTTTTGATGCAGGATCGAAGGCCCATTGCTTATTTTCTTTAGAAAAAGATTGAGCAATATGCTACTCAAGCTAATAAGGATAGGAAATGTGTGATTATTGAACCCGGTGATTGGGTTTGGGTTCACATGCGAAAGGAGAGGTATCCTGTCCAGAGGAAATCTAAGTTGCACCCTCGAGGAGATGGTCCATTTCAGATTCTTGCGGGTATTAATGACAACGCTTATAAAGTGGATCTTCCAGGTGAATATATCGTGTCCGCTAGCTTTAATGTTTCTGATCTTTCTTCCTTTGATGCAGGTTCAGATTCGAGGACGAATCCTTTTGAGGAGAGGGGGAATGATATGATCCAGAGTGCTCAGAGCATTAACGATCCGTTGCTTGTTCCAGAAGGGCTAATTACGAGAACACGAGCTAAGAAGATCAAGGAAGCCATGCAAGGATTTATTCAAGCTACTTTGAATAACTTCAATTCAAATGCTTGAATTAGGCGGAACCAGCCTTGGTACACTTGATTCGAGCTAACGAGGTGGCGAGCATCGGAGAGAATGATTTTTGAAGTATAATAAGGGCCAGAAGAGTAATTCTAAATTTGTAGATGCATTCCTTACGTCGAGAGCTTCGAAACGGTATATTGTGGGTTAAATCCGACATCATATGACCAAGTTATGGCCCGTTTAAAATAAGTGGCTTTGCAGGCCAAGGCCCTGCGGGTCCTGGGAGTCCAGGTTTTTAATTTTAGGGTTTTCTCTTATTTTCTCTTATTTTAAGGTTAGCCACCTTATATAAACACTCGTTTGTGTTATTTTGAGAGACTTTTGACATTATTGAGTTTAATATCATTGAGAGGATTTTCTCAACTTGTTCTTGAAAGAACTTTTGACTTATCAAAGGATTTGTTAACCTTTGCGCCGTCTTATTTAGCAATCCGGGTTCTTGAGACTTAGCTTCTCAAGGGTTTGGTCTTTTATCCGAATTCTGATCATATTGGCTTTCTTGGGTTTTTGTCAATCTAGTTGTGGGTTTTTCTAGCTTGATCTAGAAGGGTTTTCATCAGTTAGATGTAATACTGAACTTCGGTGGCGTTTGTTTTTTTGTCTAAAGTCTAAATAGACTTAAATTGATCTGAATTTTGAATAGACCTTAACGCCTGAATCTGAATTATATGTTTATTTTTTTTGTCTGAATTGCTGAAAACAAATATTAAACTGCTTGTTTTTTAACTTAAAAAATCTGAAAACTAGTATTTTTACATTTATACCCTTACAAATTATAAATGTTAAACAAATAATAAGCACCTCAAAGAACTTAAATAAAATAATATATTATCATAACATAAATGATATTCAATTGAATACAACACTTTATATTCTAAGTTAAAATATATGTTAATTAATTTTTATTGTAGTTCATGATGTTTTTATATGAAAAATATTCATAAAAAATTATGACAATAAATAATGCTATTTTGAATAAAATAAAAAATCAAAATAATAATAGTCTATCACTATATTATTACAAGTTATAAATATGGGTAACAATGTAAATTAGTAAATTTTATTTAAGTAAGGATAAAAATTAATTAATTAGATAAAGATATTTTGGAGAATATCTTTTAATAATATCATTAAGACTTTTTAGATAAGTAAAAAGATAAAAAAGATTGTCTTAATGACTTAATGACCTAATGATTGAAATTTTTCATTAAGTTAAAAAAAAAAAGACTTAATGACTTAATTGATTGAAATTAAGTCAATTAAGTCATTAATTAAAAAAAAATCCCCTTCATTCACCTTTTTTTTGAAAAATTCGATCGGTTTCTGAATTGTTGTGAATTAGCTGCCTTGTTAGCTGTCAAATTCCTTGCTGCCATAGGTGTTTTATCCACTAAAGCTCCTCAACTTGCAGCACAATCATATTCCTCTCCATTGGCAAAAGCCCTTCATAGAAGTATTGAATTAAAAGCTGCTCACTAATTTGTTGATGAGGGCAAGATGCACATAGCTTCTTAAATCTCTCCCAATACTCATGTAAACTCTCTCCATTTTGCTGCCTTATGCCACTTATTTCTTTTCTAATGTTTGTCGCCTTAGAAGTAGGGAAATACTTCTCTAGAAAAAGTTTCTTCATTTCATTCCAAGTGGTGATAGTGCTAGATGGTAGATAATAAAGCCTCTCCTTTGCACTATCTGCTAAAGAGAATGGAAAAGCTGTCAATTTAACTTGCTCTTCAGAGATACCAATTGGTTTCATGCTTGAACACACTACATGAAACTCCTTGAGTTTTTTGTTTGGATCTTCTCCTGAAAACTATGAAAAGTTGGTAAGAGATGTATCATTCTTGATTTAAGCTCAAAAGCAACTTCAAGTTGAGGATATTCAATGCAAAGAGGTTGCTGTTCTAGAGTTGGTGCAGCCAACTCTTTAAGTGTTATATTGTTTAATGCCATCACTTCTTACTTAGATATATTTATATAGTTTGAACAATCCCCTAATGATGGACTAGATGGAAGAGCAATATGTAGTGAAATTGACTCAAACTTTCCAGATCAAATAAGTAAATCCTAACAAAGTCACACACAAAATTTGGGGGATTTGGAATTGATTTAATATGTAAACTAAACTAAAGAAATTAAGGCAGAAAATTGGAAATTTATAGAAAACAGCTTCAAGAGAATTAAAGTTTGATAATAAATATGGTTAAGGAATCATTCTCCACCACTAAACATTAGTGGTGCTTTACTAATCACTAATCGGAATGGGCTAGAATCGGAATCGTAATGAGAATCGAGAATAACTTGTTTATTTGAGTTTTGTAGGAATCCGAATCGGAATCGGATTCATTTCCATTGATGTGTTTACTTTGTCTTGGAATCGGAATAAAATATAGTCATTTACTAAAATGCCCTATGTTAAGTATTGTCCTTGATATTATTTAATGATAAAAAAAATAATAACAATAAAAATAGTATAATAATAAAATAATAAAATAAATAATAATAATAATAATAAATAGGAATAATAATAGAATAATAATAATAAATAAACATAATAAATATAAACTAAGGACATATTAAAATAATTATTAATTTTTATTATTTTATTTATAATTTATTATTATTTAAATGTCATTATTATAATAATTATTATTATTAAATTATATTAACTAACTTTATTATTTTAAATATTATTAATTATTGCTATTATTATTTTTATTAATATTATCATTATTAACATTTATTATTAATAATTTTATTAAAAATTATTATTATCATTTATTATTCTTATGATTATTATTATTATCATCATCATCAAAGACCTATTTGTAAGTAACTCAAAATTTTTAGTTATTTTCATAGTTCTGCAAGGACTAAAATGTAAAAATGACAAAACTTCACTGAGGGCATTTTGGGAATATTGTAATATCAATGGGGGTAGAATTGGAAGTTCAAGGAATGATATTCCCATGCCCTAGCCCCCCTAAGGGAATCACAACTCCATTAATCATTCCCAAAATTGTGTGGGACCCACAATTCCCATTCCCATTCCCAATCTCATTTCAAAAAGTAAACAAATTATTCATTCTCATTCTCATTCCATGTAAGTAAACACACCATAGATTTAGTCAATCATCAGAACACAGTGTAAAAACACACTTATGAGATCAATGTTAAGGATGGCAGTACAAATGCGTGGAATAAGGCTTATTCAGATGCTATTCAAGTTCCCGTCGGACCCATTACAAGAGCTCGTGTGAAGAAATTCAAAGAAGCGCTTAATGGGTTGATTCAAGTAACTTGGGATCAATCAAATGCGTGGAGGCCCATTGAAGGAATTTCACAAGATATTCAGACCAATAAATGCGTGATTCAAGCTCTTGATTTTTCTGAATAATTAATTCCATAAAATTGGCAAGTTGGCATGCACAATATGGTGGGAAGATATGCTACCATCTTTTTCAGATACTTTCTTATTTTTAAAAGAGGCAACAAATCGAAGATATGCTATTATCCTTTCTGGATACTTTCCTATTCTTAAAAGAGGCAGCAAATTTGCTAATTTCTTTTTATTTAATCATTTAAGATATGTAGGATTCTTTCCTTTTTGTTTAGATTAGGATTCTGATTTAATTAGGATTCTTTCCTTTTTATTTAGATTCGGATTCTGATTTGATTCTGGATTAGAATTTGTTTTCAGTTTTGGATTAGGGTAATTATAGTTGAAAACACTATATATATTGTACCCGAAATTCAATAAAGAAGTTTTTAGAAGTTTTCATACAATTGTGAGAGTGTAATTCTCTTGGGTTCTTAAACGAACTCTTTGAACTTATTGGATTTTCCGTGGTGTTCAATCCTTGACTTATCAATCAGCCCTTCCATAACTGATTGTGGCATCTTCACATACCAAGGTTCGTGCTTCCTTAAGCAACGGGTCGCGGTTCCATACAATTCCAGGTTAGTGTCGATCTTTGAGACTATTTTGATTAGGGTCATGTCAGTTCTTGGCGTGGTTCGTATCATTTGGTATCAGAGCTAATTTCTAATTAGGTTTTGCTTATCCTTTAGATTTTGCTTCTTATT
Source organism: Clausena lansium (assembly GCA_030449835.1). Classification (NCBI taxonomy): domain Eukaryota; kingdom Viridiplantae; phylum Streptophyta; class Magnoliopsida; order Sapindales; family Rutaceae; genus Clausena; species Clausena lansium. Next base: position 30,854 of record JASUUF010000042.1, read on the forward strand.
AATATATATCTTGTTTAATTCCAATTCATCAAAAAAAAAAAAAAAAATTCTTTAATATTGCCGCGTAAATATTAATTCTTTTAGGGTTTCATTTTTTTTTTTTTATAAAATTTGTATCCTGGTGGTTATTTCCTTAAATATACAAATCTTACCTATTCCTTTTCCTAAATTCATTCAAATTTAAGTTATTTATTGTTAAAAAAAAAACTAGTTTTCCCATTCGGTTTTGAATCCCTAGTTGTGTTATTCGAAAAAAAAAGAAAGAAAAAGAAGAAAAAAAATAAGAGCAAAAAAAAAAAAAAAATTTGCTCAAAATTTTAGTATTTTGTGCTTAAAAAAAAATATCATACATCGTTCTATTCTTGCCTTTAAAACCCAAATCTCCTTGCTTTAATCTTTGTGAATTGCTGCTGGAATCTTGATATTGTTTGACTAGTTTTATAAGAACCAAGAGAGAATTACTACGAGTGGAAAAAGGCAAGAGAGCATACGCTGAAATTGAGTGATCATTCTTTTAAGTGAAACACATAAGGGAGTGAGGTAAGGTCCTATTTTTTTTATAAAGGAAATTCCAATGAAGAGGTCCAACAATCAATCGTTCAAAATTTACAAATTCATGCATTAATGGGAGAGATGAGATGGATGATGAGGGCTGAAATAGAGAACATACATGAGCGTTTTGATAGAGTAGAAAATACACGTGCGGAACAGCCACAACATGTTCCCTAAGCACGTAGGAGGGAGAGAGTTCCGGCTCGAGAAGAGATTGATGATTATTATAGGAATGAGTATGGTGAAGGTGAGGATTCTATAGGTGATTATAGGAGAGTTAGGCATTGAGATGATAGTGTGAGTGGCATAAAGATGAAGATCCCATCTTTTCAAGAAAAATCTGATCCAGAAGCATACCTTGAATGGGAGAAGAAGATGGAGTTTGTATTTGATTGCCACAACTATTCCGAGGCAAAGAAGGTAAAATTGGCTGTGATTGAGTTTTCTAATTACGCTATTACTTGGTGGGATCAGCTTGTTATAAATAAAAGGCAGAATAGGGAGCATCCTGTTGAGACGTGGGATGAAATGAAGACGCTGATGAGAAGGCGCTCTGTACCTAGCCACTACTACCGAGACTTGTACCAAAAACTACAACGTCTTACCCAGTGATGTGATCCAGAATGCTCAGAGCATTAAAGATCCGTTGCTTGTTCTAGAAGGGCCAATTACGAGAGCACGAGCTAAGAAGATCAAGGAAGCCATGCAAGGATTTATACAAGCTCCTTTGGATGACTTCAATTCAAGTTTAATTTGCAAGAGTCCAATATTCAAGATGGGCTTGAATGAGGAGGAACCAGCCTTGGTACACTTGATTCGGGCTAACGAGGTGGCAAGCATCGGAGAGGATAGTTTTTGAAATATAATAAGGGCCAGAAGAGTAATTCTAAATTTGTAGATGCATTCCTTACGTCGAGAGCTTCGAAACGGTATATTGTGGGTTAAAATCCGACGTCATATGACCAAGTTATGGCCTGTTTAAAATAAGAGGCTTTGCAGGCCAAGGCCCTGCGGGTCCAAGTTTTTAATTTTAGGGTTTTATCTTATTTTTAAGTTAGATTAGGATTAGCCACCTTATATAAACACTCCTTTATGTTATTTTGAAGAGACTTTTGACATTATTGAGTTTAATATTATTGAGAGGATTTTCACAACTTGTTCTTGAAAGAACTTTTGACTTATCAAAGGATTTGCTAACCTTTGTGGCGTCTTATCTAGCAATCTGGGTTCTTGAGACTTAGCTTCTCAAGGGTTTGGATCTTTTACCTGAATTCTGATCATATTGGCTTTCTTGGGATTTTATCAATCTAGTTGTGGATTTTTCTAGCTTGATCTAGAAGGGTTCTCATCAGTTCATGTCTACATACATCTTGTCTAGCTGAGAGACAACAGAAGTAACTTGCTGGGATGTATGTTGAACATGTTGATGAGAACCCTTCTAGATCAAGCTAGAAAAACCCACAACTAGATTGACAAAAACCCAAGAAAGCCAATATGATCAGAATTTATATAAAAGATCCAAACCCTTGAGAAGCTAAGTCTCAAGAACCCGGATTGCTAGATAAGACAGCACAAAGGTTAGCAAATCCTTTGATAAGTCAAAAGTTCTTTCAAGAACAAGTTGAGAAAATCCTCTCAATGATATTAAACTCAATAATGTCAAAAGTCTCTCAAAATAACATAAACGAGTGTTTATATAAGGTGGCTAACTTTAAAATAAGAGAAAATAAGAGAACCCTAAAACTAAAAACCTGGACCCGCAAGACCAGCAGGGCCTTGGCCTGCAAAGCCACTTATTTTAAACGGGCCATAACTTGGTCATATGATGTCGGATATTAACCCACAATATACCGTTTCGAAGCTCTCGACGTAAGGAATGCATTTACAAATTTAGAATTACTCTTCTAGCCCTAATTATACTTCAAAAATCATTCTCTCCGATGCTCGCCACCTCGTTAGCTCGAATCAAGTGTACCAAGGCTGGTTCCTCCTCGTTCAAGCCCATCTTGAATATTGGACTCTTGCAAATTGATCTTGAATTGAAGTCATCCAAGGTAGCTTGAATAAATCCTTGCATTGCTTCCTTGATCTTCTTAGCTCGTGCTCTCGTAATTGGCCCTTCTGGAACAAGCAATGGATCTTTAATGCTATGAGCACTCTGGATCACATCACTTGCTTAGCAACCGCATCTATTTTGGTGTGAATCTCTTCCGAGAACAGCATTTCGGGCTCGGCATTTTGAGTTTGCCGTTAAGAACAGACTCGAACGGCTTAGGTTCTTCAAAGTTGACCAAGTGGGAGTAACTTAGGACCATGAACATAAGGTTTTGTAACAACCTTAGATGTTGGATCCGTGTGTTTGTCAAGGGAGGGAAACTGACTGTTGTAAGTACTGGATGAAGATGAGAACATCATACAGGACTTAATCAAGGGTGGTTGAGGTGAGGAAGGCAAGAGGTTCTCTTGTCTGAGGATTTTTAGGCCTTTGGTGTAGATAGGTAAAGGTGACATAGACTCAGGATGATCAAGAGGAAAAGGTTTAATTGGTTTGCAAGTAGCAGGAGGTATGAGATAGACCAAACATGGGACTCAGGTCAGGAGGCCTCGTATAAGGATGGTGTATAGAAAGGTTGAGGAGCCGACTTAGCCAACTCGTGGTTCTTTGGAAATGCCTTCTCGCATCTATACGAGCAAGTTCCGCCTTAAGACTCGCGAATTTCAGCCTTCTTTTTATTAAACTCGGGACCCCGATATTCTCTCGTTATCATAGATCCGAGTTCTTTGTCAAGCCTGAATGGCTCGTTGTTCATGTCTACATACATCTTTCTAGCTGAGAGACAACAGAAGTAACTTGCTGGGACGTATGTTGAACTTGTGTAGCAACCACATCTACTTTGGTGTAAATCGTCCCCTGCAACGACATTCCGGGCTCGGCATTTCGAGTTTGCCAGTTGAGAACAGACTCGAACTGTGGCGTGTTTGTCACGGGAAGGAAACTGACTGTTGTAAGTACTGGCTGAAGATGAGAACATCATACAGGACTTAATCAAGGGTGGTTGAAGTGAGGAAGGCAAGAGGTTCTCTTGTACGAGGATTTTTAGGCCTTTGGTGTAGATAGGTAAAGGTGACATAGACTCAAGATGATCGGGAGGAAAAGGTTTAATGGGTTTGCAAGTAGCGGGAGTTTCGCTAACCTTTTTCTTTCGCAACTCTTGGAGCATCGTCCTTATCATCGTAATAATCATCAAGGCAAGGACACTGGATCACACATATGGGCTAGAGGAACATCCCATAAGAAATAACCATCGAGTTTGCTAGGATAAATTGGATATCTGTTGAAGCAAAGTTTGTGGATGGGGATCTTTTCTTGTGCGATTAGATTTCGCCGTGATCATTGATGTGTAAGAGAAAGAAACTCGGGTGCTTGTTCGAAGATGGTGGTGGAAAGTCATTCTAACCGAGCCGTCGATCTTTTCTCGAACATAGCATCCGAAGTTTGAAGTGGTGAGAATTTCGATGGAACTTCTCATAGTTGGATAGCCATTCGAGAGGCATGAGTTTTAGGAGTTCATGCTTCTGAAGTTGTCTAGGAATCTGAACTATGGAAGGAGTTGTCTCAGTATCTGCTAAGATCATCAAAGCATCATGTGAAGACTGTGCTGTTAGAAGATCAAGAGCATGGTTCTACAATCGGTAGACAAGCTGGTGATGCAGAGTTGCTATCTTAGAAGTGACAGTCTATTCTGCTCCCTGGATCTGTACTTGAACCTTCAAGGTTGTAAGAAGGTTGGCATCGTTGAGTGACATGATTGAAATTGGGATAGAAAGTGAGTAGAACACTTCTATATATACGAGTTGTGAGGACTGTACCAATAACAGCATGTTGGTAATCTTTGAATCTGGTGTCTAGCAGTGCAAGCCTGGCTGTAACATGTAGACCTTTACGGCCATGGAGTGTAAGGATGAGTCGAACACCACCAAGATGGAGGTGAGTATACCCTTTTCGTTTCCACTGAACAATTAATTCGGGTGGAATCTCAAGAGTAATATACCGCTTCTCGCTTGGGAGGTGATAAAGCAAGATTGGTCAAGTCTAGAAGACTAGACATATTCTTTTGGAGCAGTGTCTATCGGTATGGATGAGAGTTCTAATTCCTCGGGTTAAGGAATTTTCTCTTTTGTCTGAGATGGTAAGGACTAAGTAAAGGCATGAAAGACTCAGAAATCTGTGCAGACTTAGGGATATAACTATATTCAACAAGGTTTTCTATTTTAGAAGCCATGTGTTTAGTGCAAGATTTAGGTAAAGACAAAGTAGAAGACATAGAAATAGGAGATAGATCTGAAGATGAAGCCATGGTTTTGAAAGATGTTTTCTCTTTTGTATCCAGAAGACAAGAAACTTATCACAAATTATACCACCTCAGGCAGGAACAGGAACGGGTCTCTGATACCACCACGTATGATACCACTCGTGATGTGATCCAGAGTGCTCAGAGCATTAAAGATCCGTTGCTTGTTCCCAAAGGGCCAATTACGAGAGCACGAGCTAAGAAGATCAAGGAAGCCATGCAAGGATTTATTCAAGCTACTTTGGATGACTTCAATTCAAGTTTAATTTGCAAGAGTCCAATATTCAAGATGGGCTTGAATGAGGAGGAACCAGCCTTGGTACACTTGATTCGGGCTAACGAGGTGGCGAGCATCGGAGAGGATAGTTTTTGAAATATAATAAGGGCCAGAAGAGTAATTCTAAATCTGTAGATGCATTCCTTACGTCGAGAGCTTCGAAACGGTATATTGTGGGTTAAAATCCGACGTCATATGACCAAGTTATGGCCCGTTTAAAATAAGAGGCTTTGTAGGCCAAGGCCCTGCGGGTCCAGGTTTTTAATTTTAGGATTTTCTCTTATTTTTAAGTTAGATTAGGATTAGCCACCTTATATAAACACTCCTTTATGTTATTTTGAAGGGACTTTTGACATTATTGAGTTTAATATCATTGAGAGGATTTTCTCAACTTGTTCTTGAAAGAACTTTTGACTTATTAAAGGATTTGCTAACCTTTGTGGCGTCTTATCTAGCAATCCGGGTTCTTGAGACTTAGCTTCTCATGGGTTTGGATCTTTTATATAAATTCTGATCATATTGACTTTCTTGGGTTTTTGTCAATCTAGTTGTGGGTTTTTCTAGCTTGATCTAGAAGGGTTCTCATCAGTTGGTATCAGAGCTTAGGCACCAAGGTCAGATTCATCTATCTTTATTGTTTTTTTTCTCATTCTTATTTGAGATTTTTTATTCTTATTCTAGCAAAAAAAAAACCGTGAACAGTACGCATGAACAGTATCGCATGAATAGTAGCGCATGAACAGTATTGCATGAATAGTATTTTTAGGGTTTTCTTATATCAATTTTGCATCCTTGTGGTTTCTTTCCTTAAATCCATAAATTTTACCTTTTCCCCTAAATTCATTCAAATTTCAATTATTTAGTGATTAAAAAAAAAAAAAAAAAAGAGCAAAAAAAAAAAAAATTGATTGAAAAAAAAAAACTCACATTAATAATAATCATATTGGGTGATCTCCTTTGTGTTCTTGGTTTTGTTATTCTTGTTTCCTATATTTTTGTTCGTTTGATTCCTTTTTCTTTTTTCTTATTTTTTGAACTGTGATTGTTAGAAGGATTATACTTTGGTACTTTCCATTGATTGAGTTATTAGTTCCTAAAGAACTTGACTGAGAAAATATAAGAGTGGTAAAAGGCAAGAGTGTGTGAGCACAGCTTCGGATAAAAGCCTATTTGAGTGTAAACACGAGTGGAGTGACATCGCGAGTGTAAACATGTGAGGCTTGTGAGGTTCATTGTTGTTTTTCTATTTTGTTAACATCTCTTTGCAGATTCAAATAACTAATATAGATGAAAAAAGTGAAGCGCAACCTTCTACGGTAGACCTTACTTTCACTTTGAAGGCAATGCACCAGGCATTTGAGAAGATGAATGCGAGGTTTGATGAGATGGGAAGCCAGTTGAGGCAACATGAAGCTGCCATTGAGAGTATTCAAAAGGTGCAAACTAGTAGAGAGCGTAACAGGGCTAGACATGATGAAGCAAGACATAATGGGAAAAATAATAGGCATAGATATGAGCCTATAGATGAGTATGAGGCAGAGAATGAAATTTGGAAAGAAGATGGTGATGATCGAGCATCCGAAATAGAAAGGGATAGAGTGAGATATAGAAGAGGTAGACAAGAAAGGGGGTATTGGAGAGATGAGGAGGATAGAGATTTAGGCAAAATCCAAGTGACTATTCCTTCGTTTCAAGGAAGGAGTAATCTAGAGGCTTACTTGGAGTGGGAAAAGAAGGTTGAGTTGATCTTTGATTGTCACAACTATTCAGAGAGAAAAAGGTAAAGCTAGCAGTTATTGAATTCACTGACTATGCTATTATTTGGTGGGATCAATTGGTGAATGATAGGGGAAGGAATCGAGAAAGGCCTATAGCTACATGGGGAGAGTTGAGGACGCTTATGAGGAAGCGGTTCATTCCTAATCATTACTATAGGGATCTTTATCTTAAGCTACAAAGCCTTACCCAAGGATCGATGAGTGTAGAGGATTACCATAAAGAGATGGAGATCACTATGATTAGGGCTAATGTAGAGGAAGATAGGGAAGCTACAATGGCACAATTTTTGACCGGATTGAATAAAGATATTACCAATGTAGTGGAGCTACAGCATTATGTGGAGTTGGAGGATATGGTCCACATGGCTATGAAGGTGGAGAGGCAATTAAAGAGGAAGGGTACAGTAAGGTATACTTCGGCTTCTTTAAATCCATGGAAACCGAAGTGGAGTAATAATGAGAGACGACACGAAGGTGTCAAGACTGAACCACCTAAGGCAAAAGAAGATTTCAGTATCAAAAACAAATCTAAGGCTGAATCTCAACCACAGAAGAATCGGGACATCAAGTGCTTCAAGTGTTTGGGTTCTGGACACATTGCTTCTCAATGCCCACATAAGAGAGTTATGGTGATGCAAGATAGTGGAGAATTAGTGAGTGAGAGTGAGAGTGATGGTGGGGAGATGCCAGCGTTGATTGATGCTAGTGATGATGATGAAGTAGAATACCCTGCGAAAGGTGAATCCCTAGTTGCTAGGCGTGCTTTGAGTACACAAATGAGTGTTGATGACATGGAGCAGCAGAGAGAGAACATCTTCCATACTAGATGCATTGTGAATAATAAGGTGTGTAGTATGATAATAGATGGTGGGAGTTGCATCAATGTAACTAGTACTACCCTTGTAGAGAAGTTAGGGTTACCCTTGCTAACACATCCCAGGCCTTACAGATTGCAGTGGTTAAATGATTATGGAGAGGTCAAAGTTAATAAGTAAGTATTGGTAACATTTACCATTGGAAAGTATAGTGATGAGGTGCTTTGTGACGTAGTTCCTATGCATCTTTGGGCATTTATTAATGGGAAGGCCATGGCAGTATGATAGGAAGGTGACACATGATGGGTTTAGGAATAGATATAGCTTTGTCAAAAATAGGAGAACCGTGACGCTTGTTCCTTTAACACCAAAAGAGGTCTACGAGGACCAAATAAAGATGAAGGAAAAAGAAAGACAAAATAAAAAGAGTGAGGTCGAGAGTTATGATAAGAAAAAGAAAAGAGTGAGAAAGAGGGAAGAGCGAGAAAAAACTTCTTTGCAAGAGTGGGTGAGATTAAGAAAGCATATAAAGCAAGCCATTTCATGGTTTTGCTCGTGTTCAAAGAATCATATCTAACCTTTGATGACATTAATCCTTCTCTTTCTAGTGTTGTTACTTCTTTGTTACAGGAGTTTGAAGATGTGTTTCCGGAGGAAATGCCTATTGGCTTACCACCCATTAGAGGCATTGAGCATCAAATAGATTTCGTATCAGGAGCTGTCATACCCAATAGGCCAGCCTATAGAAGTAATCCCGAGGAGACCAAAGAGCTTCAAAGGCAAGTTATAGAGCTGATGAGCAAAGGGTACGTGAGAGAGAGCATGAGCCCATGTGCAGTGCCAGTACTACTAGTACCAAAGAAGGATGGGAATTGGAGAATGTGTGTTGATTGCCGAGCCATCAATAATATTACGGTAAAATATCGCCATCCCATTCCTAGGTTAGATGATATGTTGGATGAATTGCATGGAGCTTGTTTATTTTCTAAAATTGATTTAAAAAGTGGCTATCACCAAATTCGCATGAGAGAAGGTGATGAATGGAAAACTGCCTTTAAGACCAAATATGGATTGTATGAATGGTTAGTTATGCCTTTTGGTCTTACTAATGCACCTAGTACTTTTATGAGATTAATAAATCACGTGTTGCGTGCATTTACAGGTCAATTTGTTGTTGTTTATTTTGATGATATTCTAGTGTACAACAAGACTTTAGATGAGCATATTGAGCATTTACGATGTCTGCTAGATATTTTGAGCCAAGAAAAGTTGTATGCTAGTTATAAGAAATGTTCTTTTTTGCATGGAGAAAGTTGTTTTTCTTTGCTTTCTTGTTGATGCGAGAGCTAGCTTGGATGGTCAAAAGAAAGCGGAGTAGATAAAGTCCATTCATGAGAAAGCGCGGCTTCACGTTGAAAAGAAGAATGAGCAGTACGCTACTCAAGCTAATAAGGGTAGGAAACTTGTGATTTTTGAACCCGGCGATTGGGTTTGGGTTCACATGCGTAAGGAGAGGTTTCCAGCCCAAAGGAAATCTAAGTTGCACCCTCGAGGAGATGGTCCATTTCAGATTCTTGAGCGTATTAATGACAATGCTTATAAAGTGGATCTTCTTGGTGAGTATAACGTGTCTGCTACCTTTAATGTTTCTGATCTTTCTCCCTTTGATGCAGGTTCAGATTCGAGGATGAATCCTTTCGAGGAGAGGGGGAATGATGTGATCCAGAGTGCTCAGAGCATTAAAGATCCGTTGCTTGTTCCAGAAGGGCCAATTACGAGAGCACGAGCTAAGAAGATCAAGGAAGCCATGCAAGGATTTATTCAAGCTACTTTGGATGACTTCAATTCAAGTTTAATTTACAAGAGTCCAATATTCAAGATGGGCTTGAATGATGAGGAACCAGCCTTGGTACACTTGATTCGGGCTAACGAGGTGGCGAGCATCGGAGAGGATGGTTTTTGAAATATAATAAGGGCCAGAAGAGTAATTCTAAATCTGTAGATACATTCCTTACGTCGAGAGCTTCGAAACGGTATATTGTAGGTTAAAATCCGACATCATATGACCAAGTTATGGCCCGTTTAAAATAAAAGGCTTTGCAGGCCAAGGCCCTGCGGGTCCAGGTTTTTAATTTTAGGGTTTTCTCTTATTTTTAAGTTAGATTAGGATTAGCCACCTTATATAAACACTCCTTTATGTTATTTTGAAGAGACTTTTGACATTATTGAGTTTAATATCATTGAGAGGATTTTCTCAACTTGTTCTTGAAAGAACTTTTGACTTATCAAAGGATTTGCTAACCTTTGTAGCGTCTTATCTAGCAATCCGGGTTCTTGAGACTTAGCTTCTTAAGGGTTTGGATCTTTTTGTGGGTTTTTCTAGCTTGATCTAGAAGGGTTCTCATCAACTCGGGGTTATCCACTCACGTTGAGTACAAAAGACGAACCAATTCGTCCCGATGAACAATATCATCTATCGGGTTACCCAAGACCAACAAAACGACCATATACCAGCAAAGGGGTCTGACTGCTTTCTCGCATACCACGTTATCTTTTCGCCTGTCCGTCGGCTTTTCTTTAAACGTGAACAACGTACTCACAGTTGTCGTTTCTCAACTGATGCAAGGGCTTTGGGGTTGGTAACCAACTAACTATATGAAACCTACACAAGGTTTTGTGTACGGGGACGTACTCAACAAGGATAGAGATGAACAAACTCAGAGGAGAGTCTAACTTCTGGAATACTTAGAGAAAACAAGAGAGAATTTAAAAGAAAGCCATTTCAAGCTTCATTCAAGTATCCTTTTTAAGTATTTCAAGTATGTTTCAAGTATTTAGGCTGTGATACCACTCGGGATTATCCACTCACGTTGAGTACAAAAGACGAACCAATTCGTCCCGATGAACAATATCATCTATCGGGTTACCCAAGACCAACAAAACGACCATCTACCAAGAAAGGAGTCCGATCGCTTTCTCGCGTACCACGTTATCTTTTCACTGTCCGTCGGCTTTTCTTTAAACATGAACAACGTACTCACGATCGTCGTTTCTCAACTGATGCAAGGGCTTTGCGGTTGGTAACCAACTAACTATACGAAACCTACACAAGGTTTTTTGTATAGGACGTACTCAACAAGGATAGAGATGAACAAATTCAGAAAAGAGTCTAACTTTTGGAATACTTAGAGAAAACAAGAGAGAGTTTAGAAGAAAACCATTTTAAGCTTCTTTCAGGTATTCAAGTATATTTCAAGTATGTTTCAAGTATATCTTACAAAAGGAGAGGAGTTTCCTTTATATAGGAAAAGCTCCGTGAAACAAGCCAACAAACTTTAGTTATATTCCTGAGTCTGCACAGATTTCTGAGTCTTCCATGGCTTTCCAGCCACCATCTTCAGAACAAGCACCCAGAGTTTCTTTCTCTTACACTTCAAAGATCACAGCAGTCCCAACTGCACAAGAAAAGATCCCCATCCACAGCTTTGCTTCAACAGGATATCCAATTTATCCTAGCAAACTCGAGCCCATATGTGTGATCCAGGCTGTCCTTGCCTCTATGATTATTCTGATGATGAGGACGATGCTCCTAAGCGTCGCAGAAAGAAAAAGGTTACCAGAACTCCTGCTACTTGCAAATCCATTAAACCTTTTCCTCCTGATCATCCTGAGTCTCTGTCCCCGTTACCTCACTACACCAAAGGCCTAAAAATCCTCAGACAAGAGAACCTCTTGCCTTCCTCACCTCAACCACCCTTGATTAAGTCCTGTATGATGTTCTCATCTTCATCCAGTACTTACAACAGTCAGTTTCCTTCTCTTGACAAACACGGATCCAACATCTAACGTTGTTACAAAACCTTATGTTCATGGTCCTGTTACTCCGCCGGTCAACCCGAAGAACCTAAGGTGTTCGAAGTCTGTTCTTTAATCGGCAGAATGCCGAGCCCGAATGTCGTTTGCGGGAACAGATTCACACCAAAGTAGATGCGGTTGCTACACAAGTTCAGCATACATCCCAGCAAGTTACTTCTGTTGTCTCTCAGCTCGATTGACTTTATCCAGGCACTTCCTATGGAGATCCAAAGTCAGATTTTTGACAAGGTTACAAACCATCTGAGTTATCCTGAGAGCTCTCCTCCAACAAAGTGGAGAATCTGGGCATTTCTATATGACATTAAAAATACTCCTCCTGTCAATACAGATGGTCATAAAACTAAAAGTAACTTTAACAAAGCAATCTAACACATGTGTGGTAGGACAGGACCCCTAACCACATGATTGCTAACAAAAAAAAGATAAAAGTAGCTTTTGGAAAAGTAAAGCTACATTATTACAAGCAAACAAAAGTCATAAAGTGAATTTATGAAAAGCAAACTCCCTGAAAGATAAAAAAGCAAAAGTTAAAAATAAAGTACAAGACAACAAAAGAAAAAGACCCATGACAGGTGTTCTTTCCTAAAGTGGTGAGAAGCAAAGTTATGGAGACAGTTGGCGTCCTTGGTGGGTAATCCAAGTATGATACTGTTCTCTCATATCAAGCTCAGAGTCATCATCGCTCCAGATAATGCTATTTCGGATTGCTTCTTTGTAAAACAAGTCGGGGTTGTCGGGTGCAAGGGAGATATGGGACTATGAGTATTGTACATTACCGCAGGTGTTGTAAACTTCTGCAAGAGAGCGTACGTGCATAGAGACAGCCTTCCCACATAGAATGAGAATGATCACGGGTATGGATGTGATCAACGACACGAATCAGCGGGGGTTTGTCATGGCCCCAAATGTCTCGTAATTGTATGATGACAATGGTAGGCTGAGAAATATGGTGGCCATCAAGAAGCTGCAGAGTGAGATGATTCGTAAAGATGGGGGAGAATAAGCGATCAAACCATCGTCCATGATTGTATCGACGACTTCGGTGGATGAGTTGAGGATCAAACAGAACTGCCGTAGGATACATGTTGAACAAAAGCCAAAAGCATAATATGCTTGAGGCATGGCATTGCAAATTAAATCATGACCCCAGTTTGTATCTTCATCAATAACATGGAAAAAGGATGTTGTAGGACGAAAAACAAACTCGTGCATCTGGTCGAAGTCAGGAAAAGGATCAATCAGACTATAGGATAAAATCTGACCATCTGTATTGACAGGAGGAGTATTTTTAATGTCATACAGAAGTGCCCAAATTTTCCACTTTGTTGGAGGAGAACTCTCAGGATAACTCAGATGGTTTGTAACCTGGTCAAAAATCTGTCTTTGGATCTCCATAGGAAGTGCTTGGATAAAGTCAGGGAGATTAAAAGATAACTGCGTCGTCATTCTTGAATTGAGAGTAATAAGAAAACCACTGAAGAAATGATGCGGATAATGCCGTGGAGGCTTGCAGGTTTTATATCCACAAAAATTCCCATGTCTTCTATGAATGCATAGGGTACTCCAATAATGGTGATTGAAGTGGCCGTTATCAGTGGTGGAGAAGAACCCTTGGGCTAATTGTTGGGGCCATTAGATAGTTGCCATTTGGATGGACTTCCAAAGTGAGGCAGCTTTCATTAGCATCAAAGAAAATTGACTGGTGTGAACTGCAACATGTGGCAGAAAGTCATGGAGATAGATGATGCCAAAACATTGCTGTAGTTGATTTTTGGAAATATGGTGATCTGGAAAGTGCAACAGTTCCTGAGTGATATGTGGCCCTGGAGAATACTTTCCGTCTTGTAAGACCATTCCAAGAAATTCAACTGACTGTTGGCCTAGGATGCTCTGTTTGGCCGACAACATAATGCCATACTGATCCACAATCTGGTGAAACGTGAAAAATAACTCCATGTGTGTCTCGTGATCAGTAGAAGACAAAAGGATGTCATCAATGTAGATAAGAGCATGGTGGAGGATAGGCACGAAGATCCGTGTCATCGCTATTTGAAAAAGTGAGGGCGCGACTTTTAATTCAAAGAGCATGACAGTCCATTGATAGTGTGCATTGGGAATGCAGAAAGCTGTCTTGTATCTTTCTGATGGATGAATGCCAAGTTGCCAAAATCCGACCTTCAGATCAAACTTGGAAAAAATCTTTGCATCTCGGATGTGGACAAATAAGGATTGGATTTTTGGGAGAGGAAACTTGTCATCAGATAGAAAACAGTTTAAGGGCTGGTAGTCTATCACAAGTCTCTTTTTACCACGAACTATCTCTAACCGCTTCTCAACATAAAAGGCTTGGCAAGCCCAATTTGAGGTTGTGGGCTCAATTAACCCTTGTGACAAAAGGTGGCTGCATTCATCTTGGCTAGCTTGAGGTCGAGGAGGAGTCATCACTGGATGAGTGGCCTTTGTAGGATTGATATCCTCATTAAGCTTAAAAGGAAGCTTAATAAAGAACTGAGTATTCTTCCATAAAGGAAAAGGATAAATAAACTGACTATGAGTTTCAAGACAAAAAAGGAGAAACTTTTCTTGGAAAGTTTGATATGGGGATTGTGTGTACGAAAGAGCATACAGTTTAAGGGTGTTTGTGTATGGAAGAAACATATGTTTAAACCGAATTCTGTGGCCATAATCTGTAATTTGGATATTTGATGAAGAAGATCAAAACCTATGAGAAGGTCTTTATCAGGAAGAGTTGAACCAACAACTTTTGTCCAAAGAACACAATTTTGAAAGAATTGAATACCGATGGGTTGTTTGATAATCAAAGAGGTATGAAAAATATCGTCATTGGCGGCCTTGAAATACTCAGTATGTTTTTCCCAACAAGAAGACGGAAGAATGTTAGGATTAAGCATACTCGTTTGGGCTCGAGTGTCAATAAATCCGATAAGAGGTTTAGGTTTAGCAAACCTGGAAGAAAGGATTTGAATGCGGATTGATGGAACAGGTGCTTTTACACTGGAGGATACCATGATTTGGTTGGGCACGGTGATGACAGGAACTGTGTCATCAATTGGAAGTGCATGAGTTGAATCATTGCAGATGGCAAAGGCAGTTTGATCCTAGCCACTTGATTAAAAACAAACAAAAACTAAAAGTAGCTTTAAAAAAGCAATCTAACACGTGTGTGGTAGGACAAGACCCCTAACCATCTTCGGAGTCAGATAACATTGACGATTGTTGAAGGTGTTGAATAAGACGCACAGCTTTATCCTGATTGTGAGGACAAATCTTTGCAAAATGACCTCGCTTTCTGCAAATGAAGCAGCGAGAATCTTTAGTTTTGTGCATACGGGACGGATCCTTCTTTACGAAAAAGCGGTAGGGCTTCTTCTTGGATGAACTAGGTCCGGACCGTCCGAATCGAAACTTGCGGAAGTGAGCGGTCTTTTTAGAGGGACAGTGACAATCTTTTTCAGAATTGCATTTGATCTTGATATAAGGCTTCTTTGCAAGCAGTCTGAAAAGATTGTTTGTTGTCAATGAGATCTCTCAAAAACTCTTTTTGCTCACATAGTCGTTCAAGAGCATTAACGACTAATTGATAGATCTTGCCGAGAGCGATATGTACGCAACATTTAGCTGATTTCTGAGTGATAAGCCTTTGAAGCTCAGGTTGTAATTCCTTAAGGATAGAAGCGATGAAGACATGCTTCAGTGTAGGATCATTAAAGCCATTGAGCTTATAGAAGAGAGTGGACATACGCTTGTAGTGAAAATCAAGATCTTTTTCTTTGTAAGGAACAGCATTTCATCTGCATGTATTCTCGGCGAGCAAGCTCTGTTGCTGCAGTAGGTTCTCCAATAAATTGATCATAAATTATGCCCAACGCAGTGGACACATTTGGAAATTGAACAAATTAGAGTTGGCGATAAAGACCCACGCTATCAAACCAATCTCGGAGAGAGCCACTAAACCGAGAACTGAACTCTTGTAGTACTTTAAGAGTTGTGGCCCCTGGTTGAAGCAGTTGAACATTGACCCAAGCAGTAAATTCTTGGAATTGTTCTGGCCATTTTGTGCGTGGAATATCATCAAATGTAAACCAGTGAGAACTCGCTAGTTTTGATGAGTTGTGTGAAGCTCCTGTAGAGGTAGAATGGTCGCCATGAGTGGAACCTTCACCATCATCTGGTTCATCAACATAAGGAGGACTAGGAGGAGGGGAAATACTGGAAGGCTCGACTATAAGGAGTGTAGAAATGTCTGCAAATTCTAACTCATAATCAAAAGAGGTTGTAGGTTCAGTCTCTGTAAGTACTGAACAGGAGGAATTTGAGAAAGACTCTGAGCAAGTTGGGACAGACTGAGCTGTGGAAGAGGAGTCATCAGACTGAGAAGTAAGAGATTGCTCAGAGTGACTAGAAGAAGATGGAGATGGAGTTTCCATCATAAGCGGAGGCTGAGAAAATATTGGTGAAATGGTGCCTTCATTCAAGTATCTTTTTTAAGTATTTCAAGTATGTGTCAAGTATATCTTACACAAAGGGAGGAGTTTTCTTTATATAGGAAAAGCTCCGTGAAACAAACCAACAAACTTTAGTGGTGGGACAGGTTCCCTAGCCACTTGATTAAAAACAAACAAAAACTAAAAGTAACTTTAAAAATGCAATCTAACACGTGTGTGGTAGGACGGGACCCCTAACCACCTGGTTGATAACAAAAAAAAGATAAAAGTAGCTTTTGTAAAAGCAAAGCTACATTATTACAAACAAACAAAAGTCATAAAGTGACTAGGACAAACAACTTTGCATAAAGCAAAGGTGAAAAGCAAAAGCACAACACAACAAAAGTAAAAGACACATGGCAGGATAAGTGCTCTTTTTCTTCTGCAGAGATAGGGGAACCTTCATCATCATCTGGTTCATCAACATAAAGAGGACCGGGAGAAGGAGAACTAGTGGAAGGCTCAACATAAGGAGTCCGGAAATGTCTGCAAGTCGACTCAAAATCGAGAAGAGGTTGTAGGTTCAATCTCCGTAGGTGCCGAACGGGGAGGAATTTGAGGAAGACTACGAGGAAGTCGGGACAGATCGATTTGTGGAAGAGGAGTCATCGGGACCGAGAAGCAAAAGATTGCTCGAGTGACTAGAAGAAGATGGAGATGGAGTTTCCATCATAAGCGGGTGAGAACCCTTATGTTTTCTCTCTTATTTTCAAAAACCATCACTTAGCTTCTCTGATACCAACTGTTGAGAACCCTTCTAGATCAAGCTAGAAAAACCCACAACTAGATTGACAAAAACCCAAGAAAGCCAATATGATCAGAATTCATATAAAAGATCCAAACCCTTGAGAAGCTAAGTCTAAAGAACCCGGATTGCTAGATAAGACGCCACAAAGGTTAGCAAATCCTTTGATAAGTCAAAAGTTCTTTCAAGAACAAGTTGAGAAAATCCTCTCAATGATATTAAACTCAATAATGTCAAAATTCCCTTCAAAATAACATAAAGGAGTGTTTATATAAGGTGGCTAATCCTAAACTAACTTAAAAATAAGAGAAAACCCTAAAATTAAAAACCTGGACCCTCAGGACCCGCAGGGCCTTGGCCTGCAAAGCCTCTTATTTTAAACGGGCCATAACTTGGTCATATGATGTCGGATATTAACCCACAATATACCGTTTCGAAGCTCTCGACGTAAGGAATGCATCTACAGATTTAGAATTACTCTTCTGGCCCTTATTATATTTCAAAAACCATCCTCTCCGATGCTCGCCACCTCGTTAGCCCGAATCAAGTGTACCAAGGCTGGTTTCTCCTCATTCAAGCCCATCTTGAATATTGGACTCTTGCAAATTAAACTTGAATTGAAGTCATCCAAAGTAGCTTGAATAAATCCTTGCATGGCTTCCTTGATCTTCTTAGCTCGTGCTCTCGTAATTGGCCCTTCCTGGAACAAGCGGCGGATCTTTAATGCTCGAGCACTCGGATCACATCAATTACCCCTCCTCTTGAGTTGCTGCTCAATCTTGATGATCTTGTGAACCATCTCCTCAATCTCCATATAATGTTGCAACTCAACCATATTTACAATCTCCCGGTTAAGGCCATTCAAGAATCGTGCCATGGTAGCTTCTCTATCCTCCTCTACATTTGCACTAATCATGTGATGTGATCCAGAGTGCTCAGAGCATTAAAGATCCGTTGCTTGTTCCAAAAGGGCCAATTACGAGAGCACGAGCTAAGAAGATCAAGGAAGCCATGCAAGGATTTATTCAAGCTACTTTGGATGACTTCAATTCAAGTTCAATTTGCAAGAGTCCAATATTCAAGATGGGCTTGAACGAGGAGGAACCAGCCTTGGTACACTTGATTCGGGCTAACGAGGTGGCGAGCATCGGAGAGAATGATTTTTGAAGTATAATAAGAGCCAGAAGAGTAATTCTAAATTTGTAGATGCATTCCTTACGTCGAGAGCTTCGAAACGATATATTGTGGGTTAAAATCCGATATCATATGACCAAGTTATGGCCCGTTTAAGATAAGTGGCTTTGCAGGCCAAGGCCCTGCGGGTCCTACGGGTCCAGGTTTTTAATTTTAGGGTTTTCTCTTATTTTTAAGTTAGATTAGGATTAGCCACCTTATATAAACACTCCTTTATGTTATTTTGAAAAAGACTTTTGACATTATTGAGTTTAATATCATTGAGAGGATTTTCTCAACTTGTTCTTAAAAGAACTTTTGACTTATCAAAGGATTTGCTAACCTTTGTGGCGTCTTATCTAGCAATCCGGGTTCTTGAGACTTAGCTTCTCAGGGGTTTGGATCTTTTATCCGAATTCTGATCATATTGGCTTTCTTGGGTTTTTGTCAATCTAGTTGTGGGTTTTTCTAGCTTGATCTAGAAGGGTTCTCATCATCATGGCAACCTCCATTTCTTTGTAGTAATATTCCACGCTTCTACTACTCGGGTGATGAGAACCCTTCTAGATCAACCTAGAAAAACCCACAACTAGATTGATAAAACCCAAGAAAGCCAATATGATCAGAATTCGGGTAAAAGATCCAAACCCTTGAGAAGCTAAGTCTCAAGAATCCGGATTGCTAGATAAGACGCCACAAAGGTTAGCAAATCCTTTGATAACTCAAAAGTTCTTTCAAGAACAAGTTGAGAAAACCCTCTCAATGATATTAAACTCAATAATGTCAAAAGTCTCCTCAAAATAACATAAAGGAGTGTTAAGCCTCTTATTTTAAACAGGCCATAACTTGGTCATATGATGTCGGATTTTAACCCATAATATACCGTTTCGAAGCTAAAATTAAACCCTAAAATTAAAAACCTACTCTAACTTAGCTCGCCACCTCGTTAGCTCGAATCAAGTGTACCAAGGCTGGTTCCTCCTCATTCAAGCCCATCTTGAATATTGGACTCTTGCAAATTAAACTTGAATTGAAGTCATCCAAAGTAGCTTGAATAAATCCTTGCATGGCTTCCTTGATCTTCTTAGCTCGTGCTCTCGTAATTGGCCCTTCTGGAACAAGCAACGGATCTTTAATGCTCTCAGCACTCTGGATCACATCATTCCCCCTCTCCTCAAAATGATTCGTCCTCGAATCTGAACCTGCATCAAAGGGAGAAATATCAGAAACATTAAAGGTAGCAGACACGTTATACTCACCAGGAAGATCCACTTTATAAGCATTGTCATTAATACGCTCAAGAATCTGAAATGGACCATCTCCTAGAGGGTGCAACTTAGATTTCCTTTGGGCTGGAAACCTCTCCTTACGCATGTGAACCCAAACCCAATCGCCGGGTTCAAAAATCACACGTTTCCTACCCTTATTAGCTTGAGTAGCGTACTGCTCATTCTTCTTTTCAACGTGAAGCCGCGCTTTCTCATGAATGGACTTTATCAACTCCGCTTTCTTTTGACCATCCAAGCTAGCTCTCGCATCAACGGGCAAAGGAATCAAATCCATTGGAGTCAACGGATTAAAACCATAAACAATCTCAAACGGAGAATAGGAAGTAGAAGAATGAATGCTCCTATTATATGCAAACTCTATAAATGGCAAACAGTCTTCCCAAGATTTCAAATTCTTATTAATGATAGTGCGCAAAAGCTGAGATAAAGTTCTATTGACCACTTCAGTTTGACCATCAGTCTGAGGGTGACAAGTAGTAGAAAACAAAAGTTTAGTACCTAACTTACCCCATAATACCTTCCAAAAGTGACTAAGGAACTTAGCATCTCTATCCGAAACAATACTCCTTGGAACACCATGGAGTCGCACTACCTCCCTGAAGAATAAATCAGCTATATTGGTGGCATCATCTGACTTATGACATGGAATGAAATGTGCCATCTTGCTAAATCTATCTACGATCACGAAAATAGGATCTCTCCCCTTTCGAGTCCTAGGTAGCCCTAAAACAAAATCCATAGAAATATCTACCCAAGGCTCTCTAGGAACTGGTAAAGGCGTATACAAACCATGTGGTAAAACCTTTGACTTGGCCTTTCTACATGTAATGCATCGATTACATATGCGAATGACATCCTTTTTCATCTTAGGCCAATAAAAATGCTCATGTAATGTCTCTAAAGTTTTCTTAACCCCAAAATGACCCATCAAGCCACCACTATTGAAGTGATCCAGAGTGCTCAGAGCATTAAAGATCCGTTGCTTGTTCCAGAAGGGCCAATTACGAGAGCACAAGCTAAGAAGATCAAAGAAGCAATGCAAGGATTTATTCTAGCTACTTTGGACGACTTCAATTTAAATTTAATTTGTAAGAGTCCAATATTCAAGATGGGCTTGAATGAGGAGGAACCAGCCTTGGTACACTTGATTCGAGCTAACGAGGTGGCGAGCATCGGAGAGGATGATTTTTGAAGTAAAATAAGGGCCAGAAGAATAATTCTAAATCAGTAGTTACATTCCTTACGTTGAGAGCTTCGAAACGGTATATTGTAGGTCAAAATCTGACATCATATGACCAAGTTATGGCCCGTTTAAAATCAGTGACTTTGTAGGCCAAGGCCTTGCGGGTCAAGGTTTTTAATTTTAGAGGTTTCTCTTATTTTTAAGTTAAATTAGGGTTAGCTACCTTATATAAACACTTCTTTATGTTATTTTGAATAGACTTTTGACATTATTGAGTTTAATATCATTGAGAGGGTTTTCTCAGCTTGTTCTTAAAAGAACTTTCGACTTATCAAAGGATTTGCTAACCTTTGTGGTTTCTTATCTAGTAATCCGGGTTCTTGAGACTTAGCTTCTCAAGGGTTTGGATCTTTTATCCGAATTTTTATCATATTGGCTTTCTTGGGTTTTTGTCAATCTAGTTGTGGGTTT
Organism: Clausena lansium; assembly: GCA_030449835.1. Classification (NCBI taxonomy): domain Eukaryota; kingdom Viridiplantae; phylum Streptophyta; class Magnoliopsida; order Sapindales; family Rutaceae; genus Clausena; species Clausena lansium. Next base: position 51,870 of record JASUUF010000042.1, read on the forward strand.
TTCTAGCTTGATCTAGAAGGGTTCTCATCAACTATGTGCCTCTCTCACTAGCAACTCACGCATAGAACTATTAGGCACACAAAGCTTATTTTCCCTAAACAAATAACCATCATGCTTATAAAATTTACCGAATGATCCTTTGTCACATATAGCAAACACATCAATAAAATCAGAATCATTGGCATATAATTCCTTAACATACTCAAATCCAAGCATTTTGGCACTCAAAGAATTAAGAAGCACATACCTCCGAGATAATGCATCGGCAACTATGTTCTCTTTACCTTGTTTATACCGAATGACATAGGGAAATGTCTCAATGTACTCCATCCAAGTGGCATGCCTTCGATTCAACTTACGTTGACTCTTTAGATGCTTTAAGGATTCATGATCTGTGTGTATCACAAACTCCTTAGGCCATAAGTAATGTTGCCAAGTTTCCAAGGCCCTCACAAGCGCGTAGAGCTCCTTATCATAGGTAGGGTACCTCAAGGCTGCTCCAGTTAACTTCTCACTAAAATAAGCAATGGGCCTTCGATCCTGCATCAAAACAGCTCCAATACCTATTCCTGAGGCATCACATTCAATCTCAAAAGTACGATTAAAATTAGGTAATGCTAGAATAGGTGCAGAACATAACCTTTCTTTAAGATCAATGAATGCTTTATCTTGTTCATCACTCCAACTAAATGCAACATTCTTTTTAACAACATCAGTAAGAGGTGCAGCAATAGTGCTAAAATCCTTAACAAATCGCCGATAAAAACTAGCTAAACCATGAAAGCTCCTTACCTCACTGATGCTCTTAGGCGTTGGCCACTCACTAATAGCCTTAACCTTTTCTTGATCCATCGCTATACCATTTGCACCAACAACAAAACCAAGAAAAACAACTTTCTCTAAAAAGAACATTTCTTAAAATTAGCATACAACTTTTCTTTCCTCAAAACATCTAACACACATCGCAAATGTGCAATATGCTCTTCTAAAGTCTTGCTGTACACTAGAATATCATCAAAATAAACAACAAAAAACTGACCTATAAATGCACGCAACACATGATTCATTAATCTCATAAAAGTACTAGGTGCATTAGTAAGACCAAAAGGCATAACTAACCATTCATACAATCCATATTTGGTCTTAAAGGCAGTTTTCCATTCATCACCTTCTCTCACGCGAATTTGGTGATAGCCACTTTTTAAATCAATTTTAGAAAATAAACAAGCTCCATGCAATTCATATAGCATATCATCTAACCTAGGAATGGGATGGCGATATTTTACCTTAATATTATTGACGGCTCGGCAATCAACACACATTCTCCAATTCCCATCCTTCTTTGGTACTAGTAGTACTGGTACGCACATGGGCTCATGCTCTCTCTCACGTACCCCTTGCTCATCTGCTCTATAACTTGCCTTTGAAGCTCTTTGGTCTCCTCGGGATTACTTCTATAGGCTGGCCTATTGGGTATGACAACTCTTGGTACGAAATCTATTTGATGCTCAATGCCTTTAATGGGTGGTAAGCCAATAGGCATTTCCTCGGAAACACATCTTCAAACTCCTGTAACAAAGAAGTAACAACACTAGAAAAAGAAGGATTAATGTCATCAAAGGTTATATATGATTCTTTGAACACGAGCAAAACCATGAAATGGCTTGTTTTATATGCTTTCCTAATCTCACCCACTCCTGCAAAGAAGTTCTTTCTCACTCTTCCTTCTTTCTCACTCTTTTCTTTTCTCTCACTTTTAGCCTCAATCTCTTTCTTTTTCTTCTCATAACTCTCGACCTCACTCTTTTTATTTTGTCTTTCTTTTTCCCTTATCTTTATTGGTCCTCGTAGACCTCTTTTGGTGTTAAAGGAACAAGCGTCATGGTTCTCCCATTTTTGACAAAGCTATATCTATTCCTAAACCCATCATGTGTCACCTTCCTATCATACTGCCATGGCCTTCCCAATAATAAATGCCTAGCATGCATATGAACTACGTCACAAAGCACCTCATCACTATACTTTCCAATAGTAAATGTTACCAATACTTGCTTATTAACTTTGACCTCTCCACAATCATTTAACCACTGCAATCTGTAAGGCTTGGGTTGCGTTAGCAAGGGTAACCCTAACTTCTCTACAAGGGTAGTACTAGCTACATTAGTGCAACTCCCACCATCTATTATCATACTACACACCTTATTATTCACAATGCATCTAGTATGGAAGATGTTCTCTCTCTGCTGCTCCATGTCATCAACACTCATTTGTGTACTCAAAGCACGCCTAGCAACTAAGGATTCACCTTTCGCAGGGTATTCTACTTCATCATCATCACTAGCATCAATCAACGTTGGCATCTCCCCACCATCACTCTCACTCTCACTCACTAATTCTCCACTATCTTGCATCACCATAACTCTCTTATTTGGGCATTGAGAAGTCCAGAACCCAAACACTTGAAGCACTTGATATCCCGATTCTTATGTGGTTGAGATTCAGCCTTAGATTTGTTTTTGATACTGAAATCTTCTTTTGCCTTAGGTGGTTCAGTCTTGATACCTTCATGTCGTCTCTCATTATTACTCCACTTCGGTTTCCATGGATTTGAAGAAGCCGAAGTATACCTTACTGTACCCTTCCTCTTTAATTGCCTCTCCACCTTCATAGCCATGTGGACCATATCCTCCAACTCCATATAATGTTGTAGCTCCACTACATTGGCAATATCTTTATTCAATCCGGTCAAAAATCGTGCCATTGTAGCTTCCCTATCTTCCTCTACATTAGCCCTAATCATAGCGATCTCCATCTCTTTATAGTAATCCTCTACACTCATCGATCCTTGGGTAAGGCTTTGTAGCTTAAGATAAAGATCTCTATAGTAATGATTAGGAATGAACCGCTTCCTCATAAGCGTCCTCAACTCTCCCCATGTAGCTATAGGCCTTTCTCGATTCCTCATCCTATAATTCATCAATTGATCCCACCAAATAATAGCATAGTCAATGAATTCAATAACTGCTAGCTTTACCTTTTTCTCCTCTGAATAATTGTGACAATCAAAGATTAACTCAACCTTCTTTTCCCACTCCAAGTAAGCCTCTAGATTACTCTTTTCTTGAAACGAAGGAATAGTCACTTTGATTTTGCCTAAATCTCTATCCTCCTCATCTCTCCTATACCCCCTCTCTTGTCTACCTCTTCTAAATCTTACTCTATCCCTTTCTATTTCGGATGCTCGATCATCACCATCATCTTCTCAAATTTTATTCTCTGCCTCATACTCATCTATAGGCTCATATCTATGCCTATTATTTTTCCCATTATGTCTTGCTTCATCATGTCCAGCCCCTGTTACGCTCTCCACTAGTTTGGTCATTCTGAATACTGTCAATGGCAGCTCCATGTTGTCTCAATTGGCTTCCTATCTCATCAAACCTTATATTCATCTTCTCAAATGCCTGGTGCATTGCTTTCAAAGTGAAAGTAAGGTCTACAATGGAAGGTTGCACTTCACTTTTATCATCCATACTAGTTATTTGAAATAAATGCAAAGAGATGTTAGCAAAATAGAAAAACAATAATAAACCTCACAAGCCTCATGTGTTTACACTCGCGATGTCACTGTATTCGTGTTTACACTTAAATTGGCTTTTACCTGAAATTGTGCTCACACACTCTTGCCTTTTACCACTCTTATACTTTCTTAGTCAATTTCTTTAGAAACTAATAACTTAATCAAGGGAAATCACCAAAGTATAATCCTTCTAACAATCACAGTTCAAGAAACAAGAAAAGAAAAAAGGAAACAAACGAACAGGAATATAGGAAACAAGAATAATAAAACCAAGAACACAAAGGAGATCACCCAATATGATTTTATTAATGTGATTTTTTTCTTTTTTCTTTTTTTCAATCAATTTTTTTTTTTGCTCTTTTTTTTTTTTTTGTAATCCCTAAATAATTGAAATTTGAATGAATTTAGGAGAAAAGGTAAAATTTATGGATTTAAGAAAAGAAACCACAAAGATGCAAAATTGATATACCCTAAAAATACTATTCATGCGATACTGTTTGTTCATGCGGCACTATTCATGGATATTGTTCATGCGCACTGTTTGTTTTTTTTTTTTTTTTGCTTGAACAAGAATGAGAAAAAAAAAAAAATAAAGATAGATGTATATGACCTTGGTGCCTGATATGATCCGAGTGCTCGAGAGCATTAAAGATCCGTTGCTTGTTCCGGAAGGGCCAATTACGAGAGCACGAGCTAAGAAGATCAAGGAAGCCATGCAAGGATTTATTCAAGCTACTTTGGATGACTTAAATTCAAGTTTAATTTGCAAGATTCCAATATTCAAGATGGGCATGAATGATGAGGAACCAGCCGTGGTACACAAGATTCTGGCTAACTAGGTGGCTAGCATCGTAGAGGATGGTTTTTGAAATATACTAAGGGCCAGAAGAGTAATTCTAAATCTGTATATGCATTCCTTACGTCGAGAGATTCGAAACGGTATATTGTGGGTTAAAATCCGACATCATATGACCAAGTTATGGCCCGTTTAAAATAAGAGGCTTTGCGAGGCCAAGGCCCCGCGGGTCTTGCGGGTCCAGGTTTTTAATTTTAGGGTTTTCTCTTATTTTTAAGTTAGATTAGGATTAGCCACCTTATATAAACACTCCTTTATATTATTTTGAAAAGACTTTTGACATTATTGAGTTTAATATCATTGAGAGGATTTTCTCAACTTGTTCTTAAAAGAACTTTTGACTTATCAAAGGATTTGCTAACCTTTGTGGCGTCTTATCTAGCAATCCGGGTTCTTGAGACTTAGCTTCTCGGGGTTTGGATCTTTTATCCGAATTCTGATCATATTGGCTTTCTTGGGTTTTTGTCAATCTAGTTGTGGGTTTTTCTAGCTTGATCTAGAAGGGTTCTCATCAGTTGGTATCAGAGCTTAGGCACCAAGGTCAGATTCATCTATCTTTATTATTTTTTTCTCATTCTTGTTTGGGATTTTTCATTCTTGTTCTCAAAAAAAAAAAAAAAAAAAAACCTTGAAAAGTGCCGTATGAACAGTATCGCATGAACAGTGCCGCATGAACAGTATCGCATGAACAGTATTTTTAGGGTTTTCTTATATCAATTTTGCATCCTTGTGGTTTCTTTCCTTAACTTCATAAATTTTACCTTTTCCCCTAAATTCATTCAAATTTCAATTATTTAAGGATTACAAAAAAAAAAAAAAAAAAAGGAGCAAAAAAAAAAAAAAAAGAAAAAAAAAAACATTAATAATAATCATATTGGGTGATCTCCTTTGTTTTCTTGGTCTTGTTATTCTTGTTTCCTATATTCTTGTTCGTTTTTCCTTTTTCTTGTTTCTTGGACTGTGATTGTTAGAGGGATTATACTTTGGTACCTTCCCTTGATTGAGTTATTAGTTCCTAAAGAACTTGATTGAGAAAATATAAGAGCGGTAAAAGGCAAGAGTGTGTGAGCACAGCTTCGGGTAAAAGCCTATTTGAGTGTAAACACGAGTGGAGTGACATCGCGAGTGTAAACACGTGAGGCTTGTGAGGTTCATTGTTGTTTTTCTATTTTGCTAACATCTCTTTGCAGATTCAAATAACTAATATGGATGATAAAAGTGAGGCGCAACCTTCTACGGTAGACTTTACTTTCACTTTGAAGGCAATGCACCAGGCATTTGAAAAGATGAATGCGAGGTTTGATGAGATGGGAAGCCAGTTGAGGCAACATGAAGCTGCCATTGAGAGTATTCAGAAGGTGCAAACTAGTAGAAAGCAAAACAAGGCTAGACATATTGAAGCAAGACATGATGGGGAAAATAATAGGCATGGATATGAGCCTATAGATAAGTATGAGGCAGAGAATGAATTTTGGAAAAGTGATGGTGATGATCGAGCATCCGAAGTAGAATACTCTGCGAAAGGTGAATCCCTAGTTGCTAGGCGTGCTTTGAGTACACAAATGAGTGTTGATGACATGGAGCAGCAAAGAGAGAACATCTTCCATACTAGATGCATTGTGAATAATAAGGTGTGTAGTATGATAATAGATGGTGGGAGTTGCACCAATGTAGCTAGTACTACCCTTGTAGAGAAGTTAGGGTTACCCTTGCTAACGCATCCCAGGCCTTACAGATTGCAGTGGTTAAATGATTGTGGAGAGGTCAAAGTTAATAAGCAAGTATTAGTAACATTTACTATTGGAAAGTATAGTGATGAGGTGCTTTGTGACGTAGTTCCTATGCATGCTGGGCATTTATTATTGGGAAGGCCATGGCAGTATGATAGGAAGGTGACACATGATGGGTTTAGGAATAGATATAGCTTTGTCAAAAATGGGAGAACCGTGACGCTTGTTCCTTTAACACCAAAAGAGGTCTACGAGGACCAAATAAAGATGAGGGAAAAAGAAAGACAAAATAAAAAGAGTGAGGTCGAGAGTTATGGTAAGAAAAAGAAAGAGAGTGAAACTAAAAGTGAGAGAAAAGAAAACAGTGAGAAAGAGGGAAGAGCAAGAAAGAACTTCTTTGCAGGAGTGGGCGAGATTAGGAAAGCATATAAAGCAAGCCATTTCATGGTTTTGCTCGTGTTCAAAGAATCATATCTAACCTTTGATGACATTATTCCTTCTCTTTCTAGTGTTGTTATTTCTTTGTTACAGGAGTTTGAAGATGTGTTTCGGAGGAAATGCCTATTGGCTTACCACCCATTAGAGGCATTGAGCATCAAATAGATTTCGTACCAGGAGCTATCATACCCAATAAGCCAGCCTACAGATGTAATCCCGAGGAGACCAAAGAGCTTCAAAGGCAAGTTATAGAGCTGATGAGCAAGGGGTACGTAAGAGAGAGCATGAGCCCATGTGCAGTACCAGTGCTACTAGTACCAAAGAAGGATGGAAATTGGAGAATGTGTGTTGATTGCCGAGACATCAATAATATTACGGTAAAATATCGCCATCCCATTCCTAGGTTAGATGATATGCTAGATGAATTGCATGGAGCTTGTTTATTTTCTAAAATTGATTTAAAAAGTGGCTATCATCAAATTCGCATGAGAGAAGGTGATGAATGGAAAACTGCCTTTAAGACCAAATATGGATTGTATGAATGGTTAGTTATGCCTTTTGGTCTTACTAATGCACCTAGTACTTTTATGAGATTAATAAATCATGTGTTGCGTGCATTTATAGGTCAATTTGTTGTTGTTTATTTTGATGATATTCTAGTGTACAATAAGACTTTAGATGAGCATATTGAGCATTTACGATGTGTGCTAGATATTTTGAGCCAAGAAACGTGGTATGCTAGTTATAAGAAATGTTCTTTTTGCATGGAGAAAGTTGTTTTTCTTTGCTTTCTTGTTGATGCTAGAGCTAGCTTGGATGGTCAAAAGACAGCGGAGTTGATAAAGTCCATTCATGAGAAAGCGCGGCTTCACGTTGAAAAGAAGAATGAGCAGTACGCTACTCAAGCTAATAAGGGTAGGAAATGTGTGATTTTTGAACCCGGCGGTTGGGTTTGGGTTCACATGCGTAAGGAGAGGTTTCCAGCCCAAAGGAAATCTAAGTTGCACCCTCAAGGAGATGGTCCATTTCAGATTCTTGAGCGTATTAATGACAATGCTTATAAAGTGGATCTTCCTGGTGAGTATAACGTGTCTGCTACCTTTAATGTTTCTGATCTTTTTCCCTTTGATGCAGGTTCAGATTCGAGGACGAATCCTTTCGAGGAGAGGGGGAATGATATGATCCAGAGTGCTCAGAGCATTAAAGATCCGTTGCTTGTTCCAGAAGGGCCAATTACGAGAGCACGAGCTAAGAAGATCAAGGAAGCCATGCAAGGATTTATTCAAGCTACTTTGGATGACTTCAATTCAAGTTCAATTTGCAAGAGTCCAATATTCAAGATGGGCTTGAACGAGGAGGAACCAGCCTTGGTACACTTGATTCGAGCTAACGAGGTGGCGAGCATCGGAGAGAATGATTTTTGAAGTATAATAAGAGCCAGAAGAGTAATTCTAAATTTGTAGATGCATTCCTTACGTCGAGAGCTTCGAAACGATATATTGTGGGTTAAAATCCGATATCATATGACCAAGTTATGGCCCGTTTAAGATAAGTGGCTTTGCAGGCCAAGGCCCTGCGGGTCCTGCGGGTCCAGGTTTTTAATTTTAGGGTTTTCTCTTATTTTTAAGTTAGATTAGGATTAGCCACCTTATATAAACACTCCTTTATGTTATTTTGAAAAAGACTTTTGACATTATTGAGTTTAATATCATTGAGAGGATTTTCTCAACTTGTTCTTAAAAGAACTTTTGACTTATCAAAGGATTTGCTAACCTTTGTGGCGTCTTATCTAGCAATCCGGGTTCTTGAGACTTAGCTTCTCAGGGGTTTGGATCTTTTATCCGAATTCTGATCATATTGGCTTTCTTGGGTTTTTGTCAATCTAGTTGTGGGTTTTTCTAGCTTGATCTAGAAGGGTTCTCATCATCATGGCAACCTCCATTTCTTTGTAGTAATATTCCACGCTTCTACTACTCACGGGTGATGAGAACCCTTCTAGATCAACCTAGAAAACCCACAACAAGATTGATAAAACCCAAGAAAGCCAATATGATCAGAATTCGGGTAAAAGATCCAAACCCTTGAGAAGCTAAGTCTCAAGAATCCGGATTGCTAGATAAGACGCCACAAAGGTTAGCAAATCCTTTGATAACTCAAAAGTTCTTTCAAGAACAAGTTGAGAAAACCCTCTCAATGATATTAAACTCAATAATGTCAAAAGTCTCCTCAAAATAACATAAAGGAGTGTTAAGCCTCTTATTTTAAACAGGCCATAACTTGGTCATATGATGTCGGATTTTAACCCATAATATACCGTTTCGAAGCTAAAATTAAACCCTAAAATTAAAAACCTACTCTAACTTAGCTCGCCACCTCGTTAGCTCGAATCAAGTGTACCAAGGCTGGTTCCTCCTCATTCAAGCCCATCTTGAATATTGGACTCTTGCAAATTAAACTTGAATTGAAGTCATCCAAAGTAGCTTGAATAAATCCTTGCATGGCTTCCTTGATCTTCTTAGCTCGTGCTCTCGTAATTGGCCCTTCTGGAACAAGCAACGGATCTTTAATGCTCTCAGCACTCTGGATCACATCATTCCCCCTCTCCTCAAAATGATTCGTCCTCGAATCTGAACCTGCATCAAAGGGAGAAATATCAGAAACATTAAAGGTAGCAGACACGTTATACTCACCAGGAAGATCCACTTTATAAGCATTGTCATTAATACGCTCAAGAATCTGAAATGGACCATCTCTGCAGAGGGTGCAACTTAGATTTCCTTTGGGCTGGAAACCTCTCCTTACGCATGTGAACCCAAACCCAATCGCCGGGTTCAAAAATCACACGTTTCCTACCCTTATTAGCTTGAGTAGCGTACTGCTCATTCTTCTTTTCAACGTGAAGCCGCGCTTTCTCATGAATGGACTTTACCAACTCCGTTTTCTTTTGACCATCCAAGCTAGCTCTCGCATCAACTGGCAAAGGAATCAAATCCATTGGAGTCAACGGATTAAAACCATAAACAATCTCAAATGGAGAATAGGAAGTAGAAGAATGAATGCTCCTATTATATGCAAACTCTATAAATGGCAAACAGTCTGCCCAAGATTTCAAATTCTTATTAATGATAGTGCGCAAAAGTTGAAATAAAGTTCTATTGACCACTTTAGTGTGACCATCAGTCTGAGGGTGACAAGTAGTAGAAAATAAAAGTTTAGTACCTAACTTACCCCATAATACCTTTCAAAAGTGACTAAGGAACTTAGCATCTCTATCCGAAACATTACTCCTATGAACACTATGGAGTCGCACTACCTCCCTGAAGAATAAATCAGCTATATTGGTGGCATCATCTGACTTATGACATGGAATGAAATGTGCCATCTTGCTAAATCTATCTACGATCACGAAAATAGGATCTCTCCCCTTTCGAGTCCTAGGTAACCCTAAAACAAAATCCATAGAAATATCTACCCAAGGCTCTCTAGAACTGTTAAAGGCGTATACAAACCATGTGGTAAAACCTTTGACTTGGCCTTTCTACATGTAATGCATCGATTACATATGCGAATGACATCCTTTTTCATCTTAGGCCAATAAAAATGCTCATGTAATGTCTCTAAAGTTTTCTTAACCCCAAAATGACCCATCAAGCCACCACTATTGAAGTGATCCAGAGTGCTCAGAGCATTAAAGATCCGTTGCTTGTTCCAGAAGGGCCAATTACGAGAGCACGAGCTAAGAATATCAACGAAGCAATGCCAGGATTTATTCAAGCTACTTTGGATGACTTCAATTCAAGTTTAATTTGCAAGAGTCCAATATTCAAGTTGGGCTTGAATGAGGAGGAACCAGCCTTGGTACACTTGATTCGAGCTAACGAGGTGGCGAGCATCGGAGAGGATGGTTTTTGAAATATAATAAGGGCCAGAAGAGTAATTCTAAATTTGTAGATGCATTCCTTACGTCGAGAGCTTCGAAACGGTATATTGTGGGTCAAAATCTGAAATCATATGACCAAGTTATGGCCCGTTTAAAATAAGTGGCTTTGCAGGCCAAGGCCCTGCGGGTCCTGCGGGTCAAGGTTTTTAATTTTAGGGTTTTTTCTTATTTTTAAGTTAGAGTAGGGTTAGCCACCTTATATAAACACTCTTTTATGTTATTTTGAAGAGAATTTTGACATTATTGAGTTTAATATCATTGAGAGGATTTTTTCAACTTGTTCTTGAAAGAACTTTCGACTTATCAAAGGATTTGCTAACCTTTGTGGCGTCTTATCTAGCAATCCGGGTTCTTGAGACTTAGCTTCTCAAGGGTTTGGATCTTTTATCTGAATTTTTATCATATTGGCTTTCTTGGGTTTTTGTCAATCTAGTTGTGGGTTTTTCTAGCTTGATCTAGAAGGGTTCTCATCAACTATGTGCCTCTCTCACTAGCAACTCACGCATAGAACTATTAGGCACACAAAGCTTATTTTCCCTAAACAAATAACCATCATGCTTATAAAATTTACCGAATGATCCTTTGTCACATATAGCAAACACATCAATAAAATCAGAATCATTGGCATATAATTCCTTAACATACTCAAATCCAAGCATTTTGGCACTCAAAGAATTAAGAAGCACATACCTCCGAGATAATGCATCGGCAACTATGTTCTCTTTACCTTGTTTATACCGAATGATATAGGGAAATGTCTCAATGTACTCCATCCAAGTGGCATGCCTTCGATTCAACTTACGTTGACTCTTTAGATGCTTTAAGGATTCATGATCTGTGTGTATCACAAACTGCTTAGGCCATAAGTAATGTTGCCAAGTTTCCAAGGCCCTCACAAGCGCGTAGAGCTCCTTATCATAGGTAGGGTACCTCAAGGCTGCTCCAGGTTAACTTCTCACTAAAATAAGCAATGGGCCTTCGATCCTGCATCAAAACAGCTCCAATACCTATTCCTGAGGCATCACATTCAATCTCAAAAGTACGATTAAAATTAGGTAATGCTAGAATAGGTGCAGAACATAACCTTTCTTTAAGATCAATGAATGCTTTATCTTGTTCATCACTCCAACTAAATGCAACATTCTTTTTAACAACATCAGTAAGAGGTGCAGCAATAGTGCTAAAATCCTTAACAAATCGCCGATAAAAACTAGCTAAGCTATGAAAGCTCCTTACCTCACTGATGCTCTTAGGCGTTGGCCACTCACTAATAGCCTTAACCTTTTCTTGATCCATCGCTATACCATTTGCACCAACAACAAAACCAAGAAAAACAACTTTCTCTAAAAAGAACATTTCTTAAAATTAGCATACAACTTTTCTTTCCTCAAAACATCTAACACACATCGCAAATGTGCAATATGCTCTTCTAAAGTCTTGCTGTACACTAGAATATCATCAAAATAAACAACAAAAAACTGACCTATAAATGCACGCAACACATGATTCATTAATCTCATAAAAGTACTAGGTGCATTAGTAAGACCAAAAGGCATAACTAACCATTCATACAATCCATATTTGGTCTTAAAGGCAGTTTTCCATTCATCACCTTCTCTCACGCGAATTTGGTGATAGCCACTTTTTAAATCAATTTTAGAAAATAAACAAGCTCCATGCAATTCATATAGCATATCATCTAACCTAGGAATGGGATGGCGATATTTTACCTTAATATTATTGACGGCTCGGCAATGAACACAAATTCTCAAATTCCCATCCTTCTTTGGTACTAGTAGTACTGGTACTTTGCACATGGGCTCATGCTCTCTCTCACGTACCCCTTGCTCATCAGCTCTATAACTTGCCTTTGAAGCTCTTTGGTCTCCTCGGGATTACTTCTATAGGCTGGCCTATTGGGTATGACAGCTCCTAGTACGAAATCTATTTGATGCTCAATGCCTCTAATGGGTGGTAAGCCAATAGGCATTTCCTCCGGAAACACATCTTCAAACTCTGTAACAAAGAAGTAACAACACTAGAAAAAGAAGGATTAATGTCATCAAAGGTAAGATATGATTCTTTGAACACGAGCAAAACCATGAAATGGCTTGTTTTATATGCTTTCCTAATCTCACCCACTCCTGCAAAGAAGTTCTTTCTCACTCTTCCTTCTTTCTCACTCTTTTCTTTTCTCTCACTTTTAGCCTCACTCTCTTTCTTTTTCTTCTCATAACTCTCGACCTCACTCTTTTTATTTTGTCTTTCTTTTTCCCTTATCTTTATTGGTCCTCGTAGACCTCTTTTGGTGTTAAAGGAACAAGCGTCATGGTTCTCCCATTTTTGACAAAGCTATATCTATTCCTAAACCCATCATGTGTCACCTTCCTATCATACTTCCATGGCCTTCCTAATAAAATGCCTAGCATGCATATGAACTACGTCACAAAGCACCTCATCACTATACTTTCCAATAGTAAATGTTACCAATACTTGCTTATTAACTTTGACCTCTCCACAATCATTTAACCACTGCAATCTGTAAGGCTTGGGTTGCGTTAGCAAGGGTAACCCTAACTTCTCTACAAGGGTAGTACTAGCTACATTAGTGCAACTCCCACCATCTATTATCATACTACACACCTTATTATTCACAATGCATCTAGTATGGAAGATGTTCTCTCTCTGCTGCTCCATGTCATCAACACTCATTTGTGTACTCAAAGCACGCCTAGCAACTAAGGATTCACCTTTCGCAGGGTATTCTACTTCATCATCATCACTAGCATCAATCAACGTTGGCATCTCCCCACCATCACTCTCACTCTCACTCACTAATTCTCCACTATCTTGCATCACCATAACTCTCTTATTTGGGCATTGAGAAGTCCAGAACCCAAACACTTGAAGCACTTGATATCCCGATTCTTATGTGGTTGAGATTCAGCCTTAGATTTGTTTTTGATACTGAAATCTTCTTTTGCCTTAGGTGGTTCAGTCTTGATACCTTCATGTCGTCTCTCATTATTACTCCACTTCGGTTTCCATGGATTTGAAGAAGCCGAAGTATACCTTACTGTACCCTTCCTCTTTAATTGCCTCTCCACCTTCATAGCCATGTGGACCATATCCTCCAACTCCATATAATGTTGTAGCTCCACTACATTGGCAATATCTTTATTCAATCCGGTCAAAAATCGTGCCATTGTAGCTTCCCTATCTTCCTCTACATTAGCCCTAATCATAGCGATCTCCATCTCTTTATAGTAATCCTCTACACTCATCGATCCTTGGGTAAGACTTTGTAGCTTAAGATAAAGATCCCTATAGTAATGATTAGGAATGAACCGCTTCCTCATAAGCGTCCTCAACTCTCCCCATGTAGCTATAGGCCTTTCTCGATTCCTCCTCCTATTATTCACCAATTGATCCCACCAAATAATAGCATAGTCAGTGAATTCAATAACTGCTAGCTTTACCTTTTTCTCCTCTGAATAATTGTGACAATCAAAGATCAACTCAACCTTCTTTTCCCACTCCAAGTAAGCCTCTGGATTACTCCTTCCTTGAAACGAAGGAATAGTCACTTTGATTTTGCCTAAATCTCTATCCTCCTCATCTCTCCTATACCCCCTCTCTTGCCTACCTCTTCTAAATCTTACTCTATCCCTTTCTATTTCGGATGCTCGATCATCACCATCATCTTCCCAAATTTCATTCTCTGCCTCATCCTCATCTATAGGCTCATATCTATGCCTATTATTTTTCCCATTATGTCTTGCTTCATCATGTCCAGCCCTGTTACGCTCTCTACTAGTTTGCTCCTTCTGAATACCCTTAATGGCAGCTCCATGTTGCCTCAACCGGCTTCCCATCTCATCAAACCTCACATTCATCTTCTCAAATGCCTGGTGCATTGCCTTCAAAATGAAAGTAAAGTCTACCGTAGAAGGTTGCGCCTCACTTTTATCATCCATATTAGTTATTTGAATCTGCAAAGAGATGTTAGCAAAATAGAAAAACAACAATGAACCTCACAAGCCTCATGTGTTTACACTCGCGATGTCACTCCACTCGTGTTTACACTCAAATAGGCTTTTACCCGAAGCTGTGCTCACACACTCTTGCCTTTTACCACTCTTATATTTTCTCAGTCAAGTTCTTTAGGAACTAATAACTCAATCAAGGGAAAGTACCAAAGTATAATCCTTCTAACAATCACAGTTCAAGAAACAAGAAAAGAAAAAAGGAAACAAACGAACAAGAATATAGGAAACAAGAATAACAAAACCAAGAACACAAAGGAGATCACCCAATATGATTATTATTAATGTGATTTTTTTCTTTTTTTTTTTTCAATCAATTTTTTTTTTTGCTCTTTTTTTTTTTTGTAATCCCTAAATAATTGAAATTTGAATGAATTTAGGGGAAAAGGTAAAATTTATGGATTTAAGGAAAGAAACCACAAGGATGCAAAATTGATATAAGAAAACCCTAAAAATACTATTCATGCGATACTGTTCATGCGGCACTATTCATGGATATTGTTCATGCGCACTGTTCACTTTTTTTTTTTTGCTAGAACAAGAATGAGAAAAAAAAACAATAAAGATAGATGAATCTGACCTTGGTGCATGATATGATCCAGAGTGCTCAGAGCATTAAAGATCCGTTGCTTGTTCCAGAAGGGCCAATTACGAGAGCACGAGCTAAGAAGATCAAGGAAGCCATGCAAGGATTTATTCAAGCTACTTTGGATGACTTCAATTCAAGTTTAATTTGCAAGAGTCCAATATTCAAGATGGGCTTGAATGAGGAGGAACCAGCCTTGGTACACTTGATTCGGGCTAACGAGGTGGCGAGCATCGGAGAGGATGGTTTTTGAAATATAATAAGGGCCAGAAGAGTAATTCTAAATCTGTAGATGCATTCCTTACGTCGAGAGCTTCGAAACGGTATATTGTGGGTTAAAATCCGACATCATATGACCAAGTTATGGCCCGTTTAAAATAAGAGGCTTTGCAGGCCAAGGCCCTGCGGGTCCTGCGGGTCCAGGTTTTTAATTTTAGGGTTTTCTCTTATTTTTAAGTTAGATTAGGATTAGCCACCTTATATAAACACTCCTTTATGTTATTTTGAAAAAGGATTTTTGACATTATTGAGTTTAATATCATTGAGAGGATTTTCTCAACTTGTTCTTAAAAGAACTTTTGACTTATCAAAGGATTTGCTAACCTTTGTGGCGTCTTATCTAGCAATCCGGGTTCTTGAGACTTAGCTTCTCAGGGGTTTGGATCTTTTATCCGAATTCTGATCATATTGGCTTTCTTGGGTTTTTGTCAATCTAGTTGTGGGTTTTTCTAGCTTGATCTAGAAGGGTTCTCATCAGTTGGTATCAGAGCTTAGGCACCAAGGTCAGATTCATCTATCTTTATTATTTTTTTTTCTCATTCTTGTTTGGGATTTTTCATTCTTGTTCTCAAAAAAAAAAAAAAAAAAAACCTTGAACAGTGCCGCATGAACAGTATCGCATGAACAGTGCCGTATGAACAGTATCGCATGAACAGTGCCGCATAAACAGTATCGCATGAACAGTATTTTTAGGGTTTTCTTATATCAATTTTGCATCCTTGTGGTTTCTTTCCTTAAATTCATAAATTTTACCTTTTCCCCTAAATTCATTCAAATTTCAATTATTTAAGGATTACAAAAAAAAAAAAAAAAAAAGGAGCAAAAAAAAAAAAGAAAAAAAAATCACATTAATAATAATCATATTGGGTGATCTCCTTTGTTTTCTTGGTCTTGTTATTCTTGTTTCCTATATTCTTGTTCGTTTTTCCTTTTTCTTGTTTCTTGGACTGTGATTGTTAGAGGGATTATACTTTGGTACCTTCCCTTGATTGAGTTATTAGTTCCTAAAGAACTTGATTGAGAAAATATAAGAGCGGTAAAAGGCAAGAGTGTGTGAGCACAGCTTCGGGTAAAAGCCTATTTGAGTGTAAACACGAGTGGAGTGACATCGCGAGTGTAAACACGTGAGGCTTGTGAGGTTCATTGTTGTTTTTCTATTTTGCTAACATCTCTTTGCAGATTCAAATAACTAATATGGATGATAAAAGTGAGGCGCAACCTTCTACGGTAGACTTTACTTTCACTTTGAAGGCAATGCACCAGGCATTTGAAAAGATGAATGCGAGGTTTGATGAGATGGGAAGCAGTTGAGGCAACATGAAGCTGCCATTGAGAGTATTCAGAAGGTGCAAACTAGTAGAAAGCAAAACAAGGCTAGACATATTGAAGCAAGACATGATGGGGAAAATAATAGGCATGGATATGAGCCTATAGATAAGTATGAGGCAGAGAATGAATTTTGGAAAAGTGATGGTGATGATCGAGCATCCGAAGTAGAATACTCTGCGAAAGGTGAATCCCTAGTTGCTAGGCGTGCTTTGAGTACACAAATGAGTGTTGATGACATGGAGCAGCAAAGAGAGAACATCTTCCATACTAGATGCATTGTGAATAATAAGGTGTGTAGTATGATAATAGATGGTGGGAGTTGCACCAATGTAGCTAGTACTACCCTTGTAGAGAAGTTAGGGTTACCCTTGCTAACGCATCCCAGGCCTTACAGATTGCAGTGGTTAAATGATTGTGGAGAGGTCAAAGTTAATAAGCAAGTATTAGTAACATTTACTATTGGAAAGTATAGTGATGAGGTGCTTTGTGACGTAGTTCCTATGCATGCTGGGCATTTATTATTGGGAAGGCCATGGCAGTATGATAGGAAGGTGACACATGATGGGTTTAGGAATAGATATAGCTTTGTCAAAAATGGGAGAACCGTGACGCTTGTTCCTTTAACACCAAAAGAGGTCTACGAGGACCAAATAAAGATGAGGGAAAAGAAAGACAAAATAAAAAGAGTGAGGTCGAGAGTTAT
The DNA here is from genome assembly GCA_030449835.1 of Clausena lansium. Taxonomy (NCBI): domain Eukaryota; kingdom Viridiplantae; phylum Streptophyta; class Magnoliopsida; order Sapindales; family Rutaceae; genus Clausena; species Clausena lansium. The sequence goes on from JASUUF010000042.1 coordinate 69,357, forward strand.
GGTAAGAAAAAGAAAGAGAGTGAAACTAAAAGTGAGAGAAAAGAAAACGAGTGAGAAAGAGGGAAGAGCAAGAAAGAACTTCTTTGCAGGAGTGGGCGAGATTAGGAAAGCATATAAAGCAAGCCATTTCATGGTTTTGCTCGTGTTCAAAGAATCATATCTAACCTTTGATGACATTATTCCTTCTCTTTCTAGTGTTGTTACTTCTTTGTTACAGGAGTTTGAAGATGTGTTTCGGAGGAAATGCCTATTGGCTTACCACCCATTAGAGGCATTGAGCATCAAATAGATTTCGTACCGGGAGCTATCATACCCAATAAGCCAGCCTACGGATGTAATCCCGAGGAGACCAAAGAGCTTCAAAGGCAAGTTATAGAGCTGATGAGCAAGGGGTACGTGAGAGAGAGCATGAGCCCATGTGCAGTACCAGTGCTACTAGTACCAAAGAAGGATGGAATTTGAGAATGTGTGTTGATTGCTGAGCCATCAATTATATTACAGTAAAATATCGCCATCCCATTCCTAGGTTAGATGATATGCTAGATGAATTGCATGGAGCTTGTTTATTTTCTAAAATTGATTTAAAAAGTGGCTATCAACAAATTCGCATGAGAGAAGGTGATGAATGGAAAACTGCCTTTAAGACCAAATATGGATTGTATGAATGGTTAGTTATGCCTTTTGGTCTTACTAATGCACCTAGTACTTTTATGAGATTAATAAATCATGTGTTACGTGCATTTATAGGTCAATTTGTTGTTGTTTATTTTGATGATATTCTAGTGTACAATAAGACTTTAGATGAGCATATTGAGCATTTACGATGTGTTCTAGATATTTTGAGCCAAGAAACGTGGTATGCTAGTTATAAGAAATGTTCTTTTTGCATGGAGAAAGTTGTTTTTCTTTGCTTTCTTGTTGATGCTAGAGCTAGCTTGGATGGTCAAAAGACAGCGGAGTTGATAAAGTCCATTCATGAGAAAGCGCGGCTTCACGTTGAAAAGAAGAATGAGCAGTACGCTACTCAAGCTAATAAGGGTAGGAAATGTGTGATTTTTGAACCCGGCGGTTGGGTTTGGGTTCACATGCGTAAGGAGAGGTTTCCAGCCCAGAGGAAATCTAAGTTGCACCCTCGAGGAGATGGTCCATTTCAGATTCTTGAGCGTATTAATGATAATGCTTATAAAGTGGATCTTCCCGAGTGAGTATAACGTGTCCGCTACCTTTAATGTTTATGATCTTTCTTCCTTTGATGCAGGTTCAGATTCGAGGACGAATCCTTTCGAGGAGAGGGGAATGATATGATCCGAGCGCTCAGAGCATTAAAGATCCGTTGCTTGTTCCGGAAGGGCCAATTACGAGAGCACGAGCTAAGAAGATCAAGGAAGCCATGCAAGGATTTATTCAAGCTACTTTGGATGACTTCAATTCAAGTTTAATTTGCAAGATTCCAATATTCAAGATGGGCTTGAAGGAGGAGGAACCGACCTTGGTACACTTGATTCGGGCTAACGAGGTGGCGAGCATCGGAGAGGATGGTTTTTGAAATATAATAAGGGCCAGAAGAGTAATTCTAAATCTGTATATGCATTCCTTACGTCGAGAGATTCGAAACGGTATATTGTGGGTTAAAATCCGACATCATATGACTAAGTTATGGCCCGTTTAAAATAAGAGGCTTTGCGAGGCCAAGGCCCCGCGGGTCCTGCGGGTCCAGGTTGTTTATTTTAGGGTTTTCTCTTATTTTTAAGTTAGATTAGGATCAGCCACCTTATATAAACACTCCTTTATGTTATTTTGAAAAAGGACTTTTGACATTATTGAGTTTAATATCATTGAGAGGATTTTCTCAACTTGTTCTTAAAAGAACTTTTGACTTATCAAAGGATTTGCTAACCTTTGTGGCGTCTTATCTAGCAATCCGGGTTCTTGAGACTTAGCTTCTCGGGGGTTTGGATCTTTTATCCAAATTCTGATCATATTGGCTTTCTTGGGTTTTTGTCAATCTAGTTGTGGGTTTTCTAGCTTGATCTAGAAGGGTTCTCATCGCGTCTGCCTAAGCTCGATACCAACCGATGAGAACCCTTCTAGATCAAGCTAGAAAAACCCACAACTAGATTGATCCAAACCCTTGAGAAGCTAAGTCTCAAGAACCCAGATTGCTAGATAAGACGCTACAAAGGTTAGCAAATCCTTTGATAAGTCAAAAGTTCTTTCAATAACAAGTTGAGAAAATCCTCTCAATGATATTAAGCTCAATAATGTCAAAAGTCTCTTCAAAATAACATAAAGGAGTGTTTATATAAGGTGGCTAATCCTAATCTAACTTAAAAATAAGAGAAAACCTTAAAATTAAAAACCTGGACCCGCGAGGCCTTGGCCCGCAAAGCCTCTTATTTTAAACGGGCCATAACTTGGTTATATGATGTCGGATTTTAACCCACAATATCTTGTTTCGAAGCTCTCGATGTAAGGAATGCATCTACAGATTTAGAATTACTCTTCGGCCCTTATTATACTTCAAAAACCATCATCTTCGATGCTCGCCACCTCGTTAGCCCGAATCAAGTGTACCAAGGCTGGTTCCTCCTCATTCAAGCCCATCTTGAATATTGGACTCTTGCAAATTAAACTTGAATTGAAGTCATCCAAAGTAGCTTGAATAAATCCTTGCATGGCTTCCTTGATCTTCTTAGCTCGTGCTCTCGTAATTGGCCCTTCTGGAACAAGCAACGGATCTTTAATGCTCTCAGCACTCTGGATCACATCATGAACAACAGAGCCATTCAGCTTGACAAAGAACTCAGATCTATGATAATAGAGAATATCTGGGGTCCCGAGTTTAATAAAAAAGAAGCTGAAATCCGCAGTCTTAAGGCGGAACTTGCTCGTATAGATGCAGAAAGGCATTTCCAGCAACCACAGTTGGCTAAGTCAGCTTTCAACCTTTCTATACACCATCCTTATACAGGCCTCTTGACCTGAGTCCCATGTTTGGTCTGTCTCATACCTCCTGCTACTTGCAAACCCATTAAACCTTTTCCTCCTGATCATCCTGAGTCTATGTCACCTTTACCTATCTACACTAAAGGCCTAAAAATCCTCAGACAAGAGAACCTCTTGCCTTCCTCACCTCAACCACCCTTGATTACGTCCTGTATGATGTTCTCATCTTCATCCAGTACTTACAACAGTCAGTTTCCTTCCCTTGACAAACACACAGATCCAACATCTAAGGTTGTTGCAAAACCTTATGTTCATTGTCCTGTTACTCCTACTGGTCAACCTAAAGAACCTAAGCCGTTCGAGTCTGTTCTTAACTGGCAAACACAAAATGCCAGAGCCCAGAATGCTGTTCTGGAACAGATTCACACCAAAGTAGATGCGGTTGCTACACAAGTTCAACATACATCCCAGCAAGTTACTTCTGTTGTCTCTCAGCTAGACAAGATGTATGTAGACATGAACAACAGAGCCATTCAGCTTGACAAAGAACTCAGATCTATGATAACAGAGAATATCTAGGGTCCCGAGTTTAATAAAAAAGAAGCTAAAATCCGCAGTCTTAAGGCGGAACTTGCTCGTATAGATGCAGAAAGGCATTTCCAGCAACCACAGTTGGCTAAGTCAGCTCTTCAACCTTTCTATACACCATCCTTATACAGGCCTCTTGACCTGAGTCCCATGTTTGGTCTATCTCATACCTCCTCCTTTACCTATCTACACCAAAGGCCTAAAAATCCTCAGACAAGAGAACCTCTTGCCTTCTGGAACAGATTCACACCAAAGTAGATGCGGTTGCTACACAAGTTCAACATACATCCCAGCAAGTTCCTTCTGTTGTCTCTCAACTAGACAAGATGTATGTAGACATGAACAACAGATCCATTCAGCTTGACAAAGAACTCGAGATCTATGATAACACGAGAATATCCGGGGTCCCGAGTTTAATAAAAAAAGAAGGCTGAAATCCGCGAGTCTTAAGGCGTAACTTGCTCGTATAGATGCGAGAAAAGCATTTCCAAAGAACCACGGTTGGCTAAGTCGGCTCCTCAACCTTTCTATACACCATCCTTATACAGGCCTCCCGACCGAGTCCCATGTTTGGTCTATCTCATACCTCCTGCTACTTACAAACCCATTAAAACTTTTCCTCCTAATCATCCTGAGTCTATGTCACCTTTACCTATCTACACTAAAGGCCTAAAAATCCTCAGACAAGAGAACCTCTTGCCTTCCTCACCTCAACCACCCTTGATTGCGTCTGTATGATGTTCTCATCTTCATCCAAAGACTTACAACAGTCAGTTTCCTTCCCTTGACAAACACACGGATCCAACATCTAAGGTTGTTACAAAACCTTATGTTCATGGTCCTGTTACTCCTACTGGTCAACCTGAAGAACCTAAGCCGTTCGAGTCTGTTCTTAACTGGCAAACTCAAAATGCCAGAGCCCAGAATGCTGTTCTGGAACAGATTCACACCAAAGTAGATGCGGTTGCTACACAAGTTCAACATACATCCCAGCAAGTTACTTCTGTTGTCTCTCAGCTAGACAAGATGTATGTAAACATGAACAACAGAGCCATTCAGCTTGACAAAGAACTCAGATCTATGATAACAGAGAATATATGGGGTCCCGAGTTTAATAAAAAAGAAGCTGAAATCCGCAGTCTTAAAGCAGAACTTGCTCGTATAGGTGCATAAAGGCATTTCCAGCAACCACAGTTGGCTAAGTCAGCTCCTCTACCATTTCAACCATCTACTTTCAAGACATACCAACCTTTCTATACACCATCCTTATACAGGCCTCCTGACCTGGGTCCCATATTTGGTCTATCTCATACCTCTGACCCAACTCCAACTCAGTCCTCCTCCAGACCAAAAAGAAATACACCAAAATTCCAAAGGACTCCTGTCCCGACTCCTGTTCCTAGTCCAGTTCCCACTCCAGAACATACTCCATCTCATGTTTCAGATACACAGTCTGATTCATCTTCAGCACCACATCCCCCAGATTCTAAACAGAAGGCACCACTTCACCAGTATTCTTCTCAGCCTCCGCTTATGATGGAAACTCCATCTCCATCTTCTTCTAGTCACTCTGAGCAATCTTTTGCTTCTCAGTCTGATGACTCCTCTTCCACAGCTCAGTCTGTCCCAACTTCCTCAGAGTCTTCCTCAAATTCCTCCTGTTCAGCACTTACGAAGACTGAACCTGCCACCTCTTCTGAATCTGAGTCAGAATTTGCAGACATTTCCAGACTCCTTATGGTCGAGCCTTCCACTAGTTCTCCTTCTCCTGGTCCTCCTTATGTTGATGAACCAGATGATGATGAAGGTTCCACTCATGGCGACCATGCTGCCTCTACAGGAGCTTCACACAACTCCTCAAAACCAGTAAGTTCTCACTGGTTTACATTTGATGATATTCCACACACAAAATGGCCAGCACGATTCCAAGAATTTAATGCTTGGGTCAATGTTCAACTGCTTCAACCAGGGGCCACAACTCACAAAGTACTACAAGAGTTCAGTTCTCGGTTTACTGGCTCTCTCCAAGATTGGTTTGATAGCGTGGGTTCTTATCGCCAACTCCAATTTATTCAGTTCCCTGATGTATCCACTGCGTTGGGCATAATTTATGATCAATTTATTAGAGAACCCTCTTTGCAAACAACAGAGCTTGCTCGTAGATGTCCACTCTCTTCTATAAGCTCAATGGCTTTAATGATCCTACACTGAAGCATGTCTTCATTGCTTCTATCCATATGGAATTACAACCTGAGCTTCAAAGGCTTATCACTGTGAATCAGCTAAATGTAGCAGACATATCGCTTGGCAAGATCTATCAATTAGTCGTTAATGCTCTTGAACGACTATGTGAGCAAAAAGTGTTTTTGAGAGATCTCATTGACAACAAACAACTTTTTCGGATCGCTTGCAAGAAGCCTTATCTCAAGATCAAATGCAAGTCCGAAAAAGATTGTCACTGTCCCTCTAAAAAGACAGCTCACTTCCGCAAGTTTCAGTACAGACGGTCCAGATCTAGTTCATCCAAGAAGAAGCCCTACCGCTTTTTCAGAAAGAAGGATCCGTCCCAGATGCACAAAACTAAAGATTCTCGCTGCTTCATTTGCAGAAAGCGAGGTCATTTTGCAAAGAATTGTCCTTACAATCAGGATAAAGCTGTGCGTCTTATTCAATACCTTCAACAATCGTCAATGTTATCTGACTCCGAAGATGTTGAATCTGTTTATACAGAACAGAATGAGTATGATGACCAAACTGCCTTTGCCATCAGCAATGATTCAACTCATGCACTTCCAATTGAAGACACAACTCCTGTCATCAGCTGTGCTCAACCAATCATGGCATCCTCCAGTGTAAAAGCACCTGTTCCATCAATCCGCATTCAAATCCTTTCTTCCAGGTTTGCTAAACCTAAACCTCTTATCGGATTTATTGACACTGGAGCCCAAAAGAGTATGCTTAATCCTAACATTCTTCCATCTTCTTGTTGGGAAAAACATACTGAGTATTCCAAGGCTGCCAATGGCGATATTTTTCATACCTCTTTGATTACCAAAAAACCCATTGGTATTCAATTCTTCCAAAATTGTGTTCTTTGGACAAAAGTTGTTGGTTCAACACTTCCTGATAAAGACCTTCTCATAGGTTTTGATCTTCTTCACCAAATGTCCAAATTATAGATTATGGCCATAGGGATTCGGTTTAAACATATGTTTCTTCCATACACAGACACCCTTAAACTGTATGCTCTTTCAGACACACAACCCCTTATCAAACTTTCCAAGAAAAGTTTCTCCCTTTTTGTCCTGAAAATCATAGTCAGTTTATTCATCCTTTTCCTTTATAGAAGAATACTCAGTTCTTTATTAAGCTTCCTTTTAAGCTTAATGAGGATATCAATCCTACAAAGGCCACTTATCCAGGGATGACTCCCTCTGACCTCAAGCTAGCCCAAGATGAATGCAGCCAGCTTTTGTCACAAGGGTCAATTGAGCCCACAACCTCAAATTGGGCTTGCCAAGCCTTTTATGTTGAGAAGCGGTCAGAGATAGTTCGTGGTAAAAAGAGACTTGTGATAGACTACCAGCCCTTAAACTGTTTTCTATCTGATGACAAGTTTCCTCTCCCAAAAATCCAATCCTTATTTGTCCACATCCGAGATGCAAAGATTTTTTCCAAGTTTGATCTCAAGGCCAGATTTTGGCAACTTGGCATACATCCAGCAGAACGGGACAAGACAGCTTTCTACATTTCCAATGCACACTATCAATGGACTGTCGTGCTTTTCAGATTAAAAGTCGCGCCCTCACTTTTTCAGAAAGCGATGACACGGATCTTCGAGCCTATCCTCCACCATGCTCTTATCTACATTAAGGACATCCTTTTGTCTTCTGCTGATCACAAGACACAGATGGAGTTACTTTCCACGTTTCACCAGATTGTGGATCAGTATGGCATTATGTTGACAGCCAACAGTCAGTTGAATTTCTTGGAATGGTCTTACAAGACGAAAAGTATTCTCCAGGGCCACATATTGCTCAGGAACTGTTGCACTTTCCAGATCACCATCTTTCCAAAATGCAACTACAGCAATGTTTTGGCATCATCTATCTCCGAGACTTTCTGCCACATGTCGCAGTCCGCACCAGCCAATTTTCTTTGATGCTAATGATAGCTGCCTCACTTTGGAAGTCCATCCAAATGGCAACTATGCAATGGCTTCAACAATTAACCCAAGGGTTCTTCTCCACCACCACTGATAATGGACACTTCAATCACCATTATTGGAGTACCACTATGCATTCATAGAAGACATGGGAATTTTTGTGGATATAAAACCAACAATTATCCCCAACATTATCCACACCAGTCCTCTTCTTTCATCAGTGGTTTTCCAATTATAGTTCTCAATTCTCTCGGTCCAAGAATGAGGAAGAAGTTTTCCTTCAACCTCCCTGAATTTATCCAGGCACTTCCTATGGAAATCACAGGAGTGGATATCCCCCAGAGTGGTATCGAGCCCGTTCCGTTCCTGCCCGAGGTGGTATAATTTATGATAAGTTTCTTGTCTTACGGATACACAAGAGAAAACAACTTTCAAAACCATGGCTTCATCTTCATCTCAACCTACAGATCTATCTCCTATTTCTATGTCTTCTACTTTGTATTTACCCAAATCTTCCACTAAACACATGTCTTACAAAATTGAAAACCTTGTTGAATATAGTTATATCCCTGAGTGCCTTTTGATTTACGAGTCTTCTATGCCTTTACTTAGTCCTTACCATCTGTACAAAAGAGAAAATTCCTTAACCCGAGGAATTAGAACTCTCATCCATACTAATAGACCTGCTCGAAAAAGAATATGTCCGATCTTCAGACTTGACCGGTCGCTTTATCGGCCTCCCAAGAAGCGAGTATGTTACTCTTGAGATTCCACTGAATTAATTGTTCGGTGGAAACGAAAAGGGTATACTCACCTCCATTTTGGTGGTGTTCGACTCATCGCTTACACTCCATGGCCGTAAAGGTCTACATTACAGCCAGGCTTTGCACTTCTAGATACTCGTTTCAAAGAGTATCAACATCTTCGTTATTGGTACGATCCTCACAACTCGCACGCGAGGAAGTGTCCTACTCACTTTCTATCCCAATTTCAATCTGTCACTCAACGATGCCAACCTTCCTACAACCTTGAAGGTACAAGTACAGATCCGGGGGGAGCGAAACGGTATCGTCACTTCGAAGATAGCAACTCTGCATCACCTGCTTGTCTACCGATTGCGAGAACCATGCTCTTGATCTTCCAACAACCACGATCTTCACATGATGCTTTGATAATCTTAGCTTGAGATCTTGAGACAGCACCTTCCATAGTTGATTCTAGACAACCCGGAAGCGTGAACTCCACAAAACTCATGCCTCTTGAATGGCTATCCAACTATGAGAAGTTCCACCGAATTCTCGGCCACTTCAAACTTCGATGCTATGTTCGAAAAAGATCGGACGGCTCGGTTAGAATGACTTTCCAGCCACCATCTTCGGAACGAGGCACCCGAGTTTCTTTCTCTTACACATCGATGATCACGACGAGTCCCAATTGCACAAGAAAGATTCCCGTCACGGCTTTGCTGTGACGGGATATCAATTTATCCTAGCAAACTCGATGGTCATTTCTTATGGGATGTTCCTCACGCCCATATGTGTGATCCCAGCTGTCCTTGCCTCGATGATTATTTCGATGATGAGGACGATGCTCTAAAGCGTCGCAAAAGAAAAAGGTTACGGGAACTCCTGCTACTTGCAAACCCATTAAACCTTTTCCTCACGATCATCACGAGTCTATGTCACCTTTACCTATCTACACAAAAGGCCTAAAAATCCTCGAGACAAGAGAACCTCTTGCCTTCCCGCCCTCAACCACCCTTGATTAAGTCTGTATGATGTTCTCATCTTCATCCAGGTACTTCACAACGATCGATTTCCTTCCGCCGACAAACACACGGATCCAACATCTAAGGTTGTCACAAAACCTTATGTTCATGGTCCTGTTACTCCTAACGGTCGACACGAAGAACCTAAACCGTTCGATCTGTTCTCAAGTAGCAAACTCGAATGCTAGAGCCTGAGAATGCGTTGCAGAGCAGATTCACACCAAAGTAGATGCGGTTGCTACACGAGTTCAACATACATCCTGGCGAAGTTACTTCTGTTGTCTCTCGGCTAGACAAGATGTATGTAGACATGAACAACGAGCCATTCGGCTTGACAAAGAACTCCGATCTATGATAACACGAATATACGGGGTCATGAGTTTAACAAAAAAGAAGCTGAAATCCGCAATCTTAAGGCGAGAACTTGCTCGTATAGATGCGAGAAAGGCATTTCCAAGCAACCACAGTTGGCTCGGTCGGCTCTCTACCATTTCAACCATCTACTTTCAAGACATACCAACCTTTCTATACACCATCCTTATACGAGGCCTCACGACTGAGTCCGTGTTTGGTGCATCTCATACCGCCGACCCAACTCCAACTCGGTCTCTCTACCAGACCAGAAAAAGACATACACCAAAATCCCAAAGGACTCTACCCGACACTGTTCCTAGTCCAGTTCCCACTCCAGGAACATACTCCATCTCATGTTTCGGATACACGGTCGATTCATCCTCGGCACCACATCCCCGGATTTAAACGAAGCACCACTTCACCGGTATTCTTCTCGGCCTCCGCGTATGATGGAAACTCCATCTTCGTCCTCTTCTAGTCACTCGAGCAATCTTTTGCTTCTCGGTCCGACGACTTCTCTTCCACGGCTCGGTCTGTCCCGGCTTCCTCCGAGTCTTCCTCAAAGACTTACAGACATCGAACACCGCAACCTCTTCTGATTCTGAGTCAGAATTTACAGACATTTCCAAACTCCTTATGGTCGAGCCTTCCACTAGTTCTCCTTCTCCTGGTCCTCCTTATGTTGATGAACCAGATGATGATGAAGGTTCCACTCATGGCGACCATCTTCGCCTCTGGGAGCTTCACACAACTCATCAAAACCAACGAGTTCTCACTGGTTTACATTTGATGATATTCCACGCACAAAATGGCCAGAACGATTCCAAGAATTTACTGCTTGGATCAGTGTTCAATTGCTTCAACCAGGGGCCACAACTCTTAAAGTACTACAAGAGTTCAGTTCTCGGTTTACTGGCTCTCTCCGAGATTGGTTTGATAGCGTGGGTCCTTATCGCCAACTCCAATTTGTTCGGTTTCAGAGGTGTCCAGCTGCGTTGGGCATAATTTATGATCAATTTATTGGAGAACCTATCGCTGCGGCAACGAGCTTGCTCGTAGAGAATACATGCGAGATGAAATGCTGTTCCTTACGAAGAGAAAGATCTTGATTTTCACTACAAGCGTATGTCCACTCTCTTATAAGCTCGATGGCTTTAATGATCCTACAACTGAAGCATGTCTTCATCGACACATCCTGAGGAATTACAACCCGAGCTTCAAAGGCTTATCATCAATCGGTTAAATGTTGCGAGACATATCGCTCGGCAAGATCTATCAATTAGTCGTTAATGCTCTCGAACGACTATGTGAGCAAAAAGAGTTTTTGAGAGATCTCATTGACAACAAACAACCTTTTCGTGGGCCCCTTACAAGAAGCCTCGTCTCAAGATCAAATGCAAGTCAGAAAAGATTGTCTTTGTCCTCTAAAAAGACGGCTCACTTCCGCAAGTTCGATCTGAGACGGTCCGGATCTAGTTCATCCAAGAAGAAGCCCTACCGCTTTTCGAGAAAAGAAGGATTCGTCAGAGGATGCACAAAACTAAAGATTCTCATTTGCTTCGTTTGCGAAAGCGAGGTCATTTTGCAAAGAATTGTCCTCACAATCGGGATAAAGCGTGCGTCTTATTCAACACCTTCAACAATCGTCAATGTTATCGACTCAGAAGATGTTGAATCTGTTTATACGAAACAGTGAGTATGATGACCAAGCGCCTTTGCCATCAATGATGATTCAACTCATGCACTTCCGATTGAAGACACGAGTTCTGTCATCATGTTTGTGCTCAACCAGCCATGGCATCCTCTAGTGAAAAAGCACCGGTTCCATCAATCCATATTCAAATCCTTTCTTCCAGGTTTGCTAAACCTAAACCTCTTATCGGATTTATTGACACTGGAGCCCAAAAGAGTATGCTTAATCCTAACATTCTTCCATCTTCTTGTTGGGAAAAACATACTGAGTATTTCAAGGCCGCCAATGGCGATATTTTTCATACCTCTTTGATTACCAAAAAACCCATTGGTATTCAATTCTTCCAAAATTGTGTTCTTTGGACAAAAGTTGTAGGTTCAAATCTTCACGATAAAGACCTTCTCATAGGTTTTGATCTTCTTCTTCAATTGTCCAAATTACGGATTATGGCCACGAGGGGATTCGGTTTAAACATATGTTTCTTCCATACACGAGACACCCTTAAAGCGTATGCTCTTTCGGACACACAACCTCCATATCAAACTTTCCATGAAAAGTTTATCCCTTTCTGTCACGAAAATCATAGTCATTTTACTCATCCTTTTCCTTTATGGAAGAACACTCGATTCTTTATTAAGCTTCCACTTGACTTAACGAAGATGTCAATCCTCCCAAGGCTACTCATCCAGGGGATGACTCCTTCCGACCTCATGTTAGCTCATGATAAATGTGTTCAACACGTCTCAAGGTTTCATTGAGTCCACATCCTCTAATTGGGCTTGTCAAGCCTTTTACGTTGAGAAGCGGTCGAAATAGTTCGTGGGGAAAAACGACTTGTCATAGACTATCGACCTCTTAATTATTTTCTATCGGACGACAAGTTCCCACTTCCTCGAGATCCAATCCTTGTTCGTGCACATTCGAGATGCTAAGATCTTTTCCAGAGTTTGATCTCAAGGCCAGATTTTGGCAACTTGGCATCCATTCAAACGAACGATACAGACGGCTTTTACGCATTCCCAATGCATATTCCCAATGGACTGTTATGCCCTTTGAATTAAAAGTCGCGTCTTTTGTTTTTCAAAAAGTGATGACACGGATCTTTGAGCCTATCCTCCACCATGCTCTTATCTACATTGATGACATCTTTTTGTTTTCTTCGATCACGAGATTCACATGGACTTACTTTCCACGTTTCACAAGATAGTGGATCGGTATGGCATTATGGTGTCGGCAACAAAGAGCATCCTAGGCCAACGATCGGTTGAATTTCTTAGAATGGTCTTACAAGACGGAAAGTATTCTCCGAGCCACATATCGCTCAGGAAGCTCGTTACACTTTCCGGATCACCATCTTTCAAGAAGCAACTACAGCAATTTTTTGGCATCTATCTCCAAGACTTTCGCCACATGTCACTATCCACACCGGTCAATTTTCTTTGATGCTAATGACAGCTGCCTTACTTGAAAGTCCATCCAAATGGCAACTATGCAATGGCTTCAACAATTAGCCCAAGGGTTCTTCTCCACCACAACTAATGGACACTTCGATCGCCATTATTGGAGTACCCTTTCCATTCATAGAAGACACGGGAATTTTTGTGACTATAAAACCCATGAGGCCTCCATTGCATTATCCGCATCATCCCTTCGGTAGTTTTCTTCTTATTCTCAATCCGAGAATGGCGACGTGTGATTATCTTTTAATCTCCATGACTTTATCCAAGCACTTCATGGAAATCAAAGTCAAATTTTTGACAAGGTTACAAACCATCCGAGTTATCACGAGAGCTCTCCTCCGACAAAGTGGAGAATCTGGGCATTTCGTATGACATTAAAAATACTCCTCCTGTCGATACCGATGGTCGGATATTAACCTATAGTCTGATTGATCATTTTCCTGACTTCGACCAGATGCCCGAGTTTGTTTTTCGTCCTACAACATCCTTTTTCCATGTTATTGATGAAGATACAAAGCGGGGTCATGATTTAATTTGCAATGCCATGCCTCAAGCATACTATGCTTTTTGGCTTTTGTTCAACATGTATCCTATGGCAGTTCTATTTGATCCTCAACTCATCCACCGAAGTCGTCGATACAATCATGGACGATGGTTTGATCGCTTGTTCTCCCCCATCTTTGCGGATCATCTCACTCTGCAGCTTCTTGATGGCCACCATCTTTCTCAGGCTACCATTGTCATCATACAATTACGAGACATTTGGGGCCGTGACAAACCCCCGCTAATTCGTGTCGTTGATCACATCCATACCCATGATCATTCTCATTCAATGTGGGAAGGCTGTTTCCATGCTCGTACAGCTCTTGCAGAAGTTTACAACACGGCGGCAATGTACAATACTCATAGTCCCTTATCTCCCTGCACCCAGACAACTCCTGATTTGTTTTACAAAGAAGCAATCCGAAATAGCATTATCTGGAGCGATGATGACTCTGAGCTTGATATGAGAGAACAGTATCATACTTGGATTACCCACCAAGGACGCCATGCTTGTCTCCATAAACGTTGCTTCTCACCACTTTCGGAGAGAACACAATGTCATGTGTTGTCTTGTGCTTTATTTTCAAGTTTTGCTTTTCACAAAGTTGTTTGTCTTTTAGGGAGTTTGCTTTTCATAAAGTCACTTTATGACTTTTGTTTGTTTGTAATAATGTAGCTTTTCCAAAAGCTACTTTTATCTTTTGTTTGTTAGCAATCATGTGGTTAGGGGTCCTGTCCTACCACACACGTGTTAGATTGCTTTGTTAAAGTTACTTTTAGTTTTTGTTTGTTTGTAATCAAGTGGCTAGGGAACCTGTCCCACCACTAAAGTTTGTTGGTTTGTTTCTCGGAGCTTTTCCTATATAAAGGAAACTCCTCCCCTTTTGTAACATAGACTTGAATACTTGAAAAATACTCGAAATATACTTGAAATACTATGGTTTTCTTCTAAACTTTCTCTTGTTTTCTCTAAGTATTCCAGAAGTTAGACTCTTCTCTGAGTTTGTTCATCTCTATCCTTGTTGAGTACGTCCTATACACAAAACCTTGTGTAGGTTTCGTATAGTCAGTTGGTTACCAACCCCAAAACCCATGCATCGGTTGAGAAACGACATTTGTAAGTACGTTGTTCATGCTTAAAGAAAAGCGACGGACAGGCGAAAAGATAGCGTGGTATGCGAGAAAGCGGTCGGACCCCTTTCTTTGGTATATGGTCGTTTTGTTGGTCTTAGGTAACCGATAGATGATATTGTTCATCGGGACGAATTGGTTCGTCTTTTGTACTCAACGTGAGTGGATATCCCCAGAGTGGTATCAACAAAATGGTGAGTTTGGGCACTTCTACGGGATATCAAAAACACTCCACTCCGGGGTCGATGCTGGCGGTCGTATGCTCTACTACTGATCTGTTAGTAAAATTGAGGGATATCTGGGGTCGTGAAAACCACCATTGGTTCGAATTATTCATACCAGTATCCACCCTCATTCTATGTGGGAAGGTTGTCTCCATGCTCGAACGGCTCTTGTGGAAGTTTACAACACCGAGATTATGTATAACACACATAGTCCGGTGTCTCTAGCTTTTGAGACAACCCACGATCTGTCAATTCGGAATAGCATTCTATGGAGTGATGAGGAATAAGAGCTTGATATGCGAGAACAGTATCTTTCTTGGCTCCACAATGGTTTCGACCCTCCACCTCCTGAAGAAGATCCCACGTGGCGTATGGATGTCCTTGACGAACCTCTGTCAAATATGGATCTGCCCCAACCAGACATAGTCACCCACCTGCTTGACCCACCATAACCATAGCTTGCTCAGGGGATAAGTATCCACTATCTCTGCAGAAGAAAAAGAGCACTTATCCTGCCATGTGTCTTTTACTTTTGTTGTGTTGTGCTTTTGCTTTTCACCTTTGCTTTATGCAAAGTTGTTTGTCCTTGTCCTTTAGTAGATTTGCTTTTCATAAAGTCACTTTATGATTTTTGTTTGTTTGTAATAATGTAGCTTTGCTTTTCCAAAAGCTACTTTTATCTTTTTTGTTAGCAATCGGGTGGTTAGGGGTCTGTCTACCACACACATGTTAGATTGCTTTTTTAAAGTTACTTTTAGTTTTTGTTTGTTTTTAATCAAGTGGCTAGAGAACCTATCCCACCACTAAAGTTTGTTGGTTTGTTTCACGGAGCTTTTCCTATATAAAGGAAACTCCTCCCCTTATGTAAGATATACTTGACACATACTTGAAATACTTAAAAAAGATACTTGAATGAAGCTTGAAATGGCTTTCTTAAATTCTCTCTTGTTTTCTCTAAGTATTCCAAAAGTTAGACTCTTCTACGAGTTTGTTCATCTCTATCCTTGTTGAGTACGTCCTATACACAAAACCTTGTGTAGGTTTCATATAGTTAGTTGGTTACCAACCCTAAAGCCCTTGCATCGGTTGAGAAACAGCGAGCGTGAGTACGTTGTTCATGTTTAAAGAAAAGCCGACGGATAGGCGAAAAGATAACGTGGTATGCGAGAAAGCGATCGGACCCCTTTCTTTGGTATATGGTCGTTTTGTTGGTCTTGGGTAACCCGATAGATGATATTGTTCATCGGGGACGAATTGGTTCGTCTTTTGTACTCAGCGTGAGTCGACAACCCCGAGTGGTTTCACATTTGAAATCTGTTTTAAATGTTCTTAAGAAATAAAAGTTGTTTGCCAACCTAAAGAAATGTACCTTTTGCATAGATAAACTTGTGTTTCTAGGATTTGTTGTGAGTGCACGGGGTATACGAGGTTGATGAAGAGAAGGTACATGCAATCCATGAATGGCCAAGTCCCACAAGTGTAAGTAATGTGAGAAGCTTCCACGGACTTGCTAGTTTCTATCGGCGGTTTGTGAAAGACTTTAGCACATTGGTCGCACCGCTTGCTGAAGTAATCAAGAAAAACATTGGATTCAAGTAGGGAGAAGAACAAGAGGAAGCGTTTCAAATGCCTTTATTAGTCTTGCCTAACTTTAATAAAACGTTTGAAATTGAATGTGATGCTTCGAGGTATAGGCATAGGCGTAGTTCTAATGCGGGAGGACGACCAATTGCTTACTTTAGTGAGAAACTAAATGGAGCAGCTTTAAGCTATCCTACTTATGATAAAGAGTTTGTATGCATTAGTTCGACCGTTGGAAACATGGCAGCACTACCTATGGCCTAAGGAGTTCGTAATTCCACACTTGATCATGAATCTTTAAAACACCTTAAAGGCCAACACAAGCTGAACAAAGAGGCATGCTCGTTGGGTGGAATTCATAGAGACATTTCCATACGTCATTTGTTACAAGCAAGGTAAGGAAAACGTAGTTGCAGATGCACTTTCTCGCAGGTATGCTTTAATCTATACACTTAATGCTAAATTGCTTAGTTTTAAACATATTAAGGAATTGAATGCTAATGACCATGATTTTAGTATTGAATACCAAACTTGTGAAAAGTCTGGAGTTAGTAAGTAGTTTAGGCATGAATGTTACTTGTTTCGATAGAATAAATTATGTGCGCCTAATTGTTCTTTAAGAGATTTATTGGTGAGAGAATCCCATGGAGGAGGATTAATGGGACATTATTAATTTCTCCATCTTTTTCTTGTTTTGGTATTAAATATTATAATTATTTTAGTTAATTTTTAATTTAGTTATTTTATTAAATTATATTTTATTATATTAATTCTTAATCTTAATTTTTATATTTTGTTATTTTAGGTATATTATGGGATTAAAGAGGAATTAAATCGGAATATTCGGGAAGAAATCTACTCGAAATAATCAGAAGGGGAAAGAAATAAAGAGATTTAATTGAAACAAGTCAAGGAATATTTGATTTAATTAATTATCACGCATGGCAATTATGGAAAGCAAATCAATTGCTTCAAATTGTAATTGGCCGAATATATGCATATATATGAAACAAATTGCATGCATATGCATGCATGCACGTGAATCTTGCTAAGGATGCATGGAATTAATTGCTTAAATTGGAATTAGAATCCAAATAGGATTCGGCCAACCATAAGCATTATAAAAGCCAACGTTTGGCTTTTGAAGGAGAAGCAACCGCACGCAGAACCGAAGAGAAGAAGCGGCAATTGAAGCAAAAGATTTTCTGCAGCCGCAAGGAGAGAAAAATAAGGAGAAGTCGGAAGAATTAAATTGGAGAAGCGACCCAACACTTGAATTAATTCCTATGACTTGGTTTTATCTACTCTTTTGTTCCCAATTTAATTATGTTAGGCTAAATTTTCTATTTGGTTTAAGGGTGAATTCAAAACCCCAGACATGCTATTTTAAATAATAATTAATTTCTTTAATTGAGATTGTTTATGTTCTTCTGTTATAAAGGTTTATGATTTTATTCTTGACTTGTTTAAGTGGCCAATTAGATAGGGCTTGAATAAATTCTATTGCTAGATTAAAATTCTTGATCCGTAATTGTCTTGATATTTTAATCATTAGTAGCGATTGGAATCCGTGATTTAATTGGAGAACATAACCTAGGTTAAATAATCCGAGCTTGTGTGTTTATTGCCTAGATCAACCTAAAATCTTTCTACTCGCTTAATGCTTCCATTATCTTAAATTTAGAGAGCATGTTCTAAATTATTTAATGGTTAGAGATTGGGTGAAGAGCTTATTTTGCCCAATGACTTCAGATGAAATATAGGGATTAATGAGCTTATTGTTATCTACGGTTGATAGTTTCAATGGAAATTGATGATAGAATAAATATTCTATGCATGTTTGGTGGTGTGACGATCTTTTGACCAAAGTTTTCATTATTATTACTTCTTCCTCATTTAATTAGAGTTCATTTTAAATTATTAATTTAATATTTTAGTTTCTTTATTTCTTGCAATTTAGTTAAAAATTCATTAAACCCCCCCTTTTATTTATAATAATAATAATTATTATTATTATTATTTTATATTAAGTCTTTATTTTAAAATTGATAATAAATAAAACTAACTAGTCTTCGTGGGATCGATCCTTACTTTCCCTATATTAGCTATTTATATTATTAGTAAGGTTTTAAATTTGGTGTACCCTAACGACACTACCAAATTTTTGGCGCCACGTGC
The DNA here is from genome assembly GCA_030449835.1 of Clausena lansium. Taxonomy (NCBI): domain Eukaryota; kingdom Viridiplantae; phylum Streptophyta; class Magnoliopsida; order Sapindales; family Rutaceae; genus Clausena; species Clausena lansium. Next base: position 87,988 of record JASUUF010000042.1, read on the forward strand.
AGGGACTAGTTTCTAGTTTGTTATTATCACTATATTTTATTATATTAGTCTTACTCAATTTTTACGCAATTTTTATTTATTTATTTATTTTAATTTAATTAATTTATTTTATGTTTCTTTTTTAGATTTTCATGAGTATAGAAGACATTCGACTAAAACTTGAACGAACTTAGAGCAACCTCATCACATTCGAACTCGATTTAAGCCATCCGCATCCCACTCGAAGACAAGAGCCCAAATAGTCCAAAACACAGAACCAATGGCTTATAACAACAATAGAACACTTAAAGAGTTGGCGGCTCTCTAACTTGGACCACCAACCATTATGCATTGAAAATCCAAATCCCCTCGGGTAAACTTTGAAATCAAATGCGGGATGATTCATCTTACCGCCTACTTTTTCATGGTCTTGTAGGAGAGGATCCGAATAAGCACTTTGAAGGAGTTCACGTGTGGTTTGCTCATGATGAAACCAAACGGAGTTTACGGGGAGCAAGTTAAGCTAATGGCCTTTCCAGTTCTCTTTGGCGGATTCGGCCAAGGAATGGCTTTACTATCTTCATTAGAATGCTGTCACCGCATGGAATGAGATGCGTCGGCTATATTTTGGAGAAATACTTCCCGGCATCAAAAGCCGATAGCATTAGAAAAGAAATTTGTGGAATTCGACAATACAATGGAGAGTCACTCTATGACTATTAGGAGCCGATTCAAGAAACTATGTGCTAGTTACCCCCACCATGAGATAAGTGATCAACTTCTTATTGATATTTTTATGAGGGTCTAATGCATATGGAAAGAAATATGATTGATGCCGCTAGTGGAGGAGCACTCGTAGATAAGACACGGAGGCCGACTCGAAACCTCCATTGCCAACCAGGAATGATCCATTGCAGCCACCTAAGCGAGTCAATGAGGTATTAAGTACTTCTTCTCACAGAACAACAAGTTTCAAATCTTACTTCTTTGGTGCAACAATTGGCACTTAGGGCAACGAGGTGAGACCATGTGGCATATGTTCCATGGTCGGGCATGTGAACTGATATGTGCCTTACTCTCAAGATGCTTCACACTTGAGCAAGTCGGTGCGGGTTGGCGATTTTACGAGCCAACCAAGACAAAGATACGATCTTACTCTAACTTTAATAATGAAGGATGGAAGGATCACCACTAATCTTAGGTATGGGAACCAGCAACAAGGGTGTTCTAACCGACGCACAATCTCGACCACGAAGGCTGCCCCCGACCCACGAGTGCAACAGCCTTACCAAGTTCGGCCTCTCCACCCCCTCGAGAATCCAAAATTACGTCTTTAGAGAGATCTTGTTAAAGCTCTTGCCACTAACTGCATGCGGTTCCCGACAAACTACCCGAAACCACAACTCCCGATAACTTGGAGAATCAAATTGGATGAATGGCTACATCACATGTAGTGGGATAGAGGCTAGAACTTCGGGTAAGTTGCCTTCTCAACTTTGAGATTAATCTAAGAGAATTCGAGTGCTGTATGTCTCTCGGGGAGCGGAAAACGGCTCGAACAATCATTAGCCAAGCCATCGAAAGGGTGCTACAACATCATCGCAATCTATAGTTAATCCTTCCCACAGAGGCTCTTCCTTTAACAAATGACGATGATTCCAGCACTGCACGCCGGTCAAACCATCCCCAACAGTAAGTGCCCGCCGCTTTCAGGTTAAAACCACCTTGCAATCCTCCACGTAGTTTCTAGTAGGTTTAAACAATCCCGAAAAAGAGGAGGAAGAAAAGGAGATCCTTGAGACATTTCGTAAAGTAGAGGTAAATATTCCTACCTTGATCTTTATCAAGCAGTCATAGCGTTATGCAAAAGGTGAGTGTTGGAGAGAATGTATCGAGCTCTGTACTTAAAGAAAACTGCTCTCTAGTGCGAGGATCAGGTACTTTCCACTATTCCATGCCACTATCAATAATACCAGGTTTGAAGAAGATGTATCTTTGGATTTAGGGGCATCCATTAATGTTATGCCATACTCGATTTATAACTCTTAGAAATCTAGGTCAGTAGAAGAGGCTGGTATAATTATTGATTGGTGTGGATCTAATGCTTGCAAAGGGTTTAGAAGATGTTAAATGCGAGTCGATGAATTGGTCTTTCGGCTGATTTCTATGTCCTTGAAATGGAGGATGAGTCATCGCCCAATCAGCCTATTCTATTGGGGCGACCATTCCTTAAGACAGTTGGAACCAAGATCGATGTGCACGA
>JASUUF010000043.1:0-72231 GCA_030449835.1 Clausena lansium
ATAAACATTCTTATCATTTTCGCTTGTCTCTATAAAAGCAATATTGAACAAAAAATACCAAAATAAAATGGAAGTGTTTTTCATCAACGTAATTGACCTTGTCACGGAGTAAAATAGTATTTCACGTGAAAACCCATGCAGTTAACTTTTGGAAAGTGGTTGGGGGATATTTCTTTAAAAAGTAGGTGGTTTTAGGATACAGTCTTAGAATTTGGTGGTTCACGGAAGTTTCGCTTAATAAGTGGTATACGGATAATTTTCTCTTTTATTTTAACTTTTGTGTTTTAGTTTAATTATTGTGACTCATTTCCTATTATCTTATTTTTAACTAGAAAATCTATGATAATAAGTTTGACTGGAACACTTAGATGGGAGGATCTCAGCACAAACCAAATATGTGTAATAAAAAATGTCATTACATCGGCTACAACATTGTAAATGCGAGACAAATCTACAATGAAATATACATTGAACGTTCCCGCCGCAGTAACATTCGTGATGCTATAGCAATGCCTAATGTATAACCAACATTCAAATAATTTTTAACCATTGGGTCAGATAAAACTCTTGTAACTTTTTTACCGTTGGTTGCCGACGCATCGATGTCGCACTTAAGTAAATTTTGAATTTCAGCAAATAAATTCCTTAGAATCTCGTTCCCTTTATCTATCCTCATAATTTTAATTTTAAAATTCATATTAATAAATATCTATAAAAATTTTACTTCTTTATTAAGAATCTCTCTTTACTTCTTTTTACCCTATAAATAAGGACTGTTATTGTTTTATTTTCACCATAACTCTTTACTTTCCCAATTGTCACTATCGCAATTCTACTCTCCTGCTAGCAATTAAATTTCTCTTTCACTTATAGTGCTATAGCAATGAATCGATTTAAGAAAATTGCTGGATAGCTAAAAGACCTAAACCGCTTCAGCAGCTTTAAGGCCGAGGATAAATATGAAGAGTTTACTGAGCCTAGCAAGTTGTTGGAAGGAAAATGGTTCGTGATCCCAAACAACCCACTTGAACCCTACAATATGTGTTTGCTACTGCTGCAAGATTGGGCTGGAGCAAGTTTTGCAAGCACCCCCAAGATCTAATTGGTCCCGTTGTAAAGGAATTTTATGCCAACCTGCTGCAACAAGAACAACACTACATATGGGTAAGATCAATTCATGTACCTTTGGACTCTCGAGTGATTAACGCTTTTTATGAATTACGTACTGATTTTGAATGTGTATATACAAAACTTGTTGAGGGTATAACTGATAAACAATGGGGGGAGGTCTTAAAAACGTTAACCGTTGAAGGTAGTGTGTGGGCTAATGAGGAAGCCCGGGATGTGAATAGGTTTGACCTCAAACCTAATGCAAAGGTATGGGTAAAGTTTTTAAAATCTAGGCTTATGCCAATAACACACACAACCACTGTCTCACAAGAAAGGTTATTACTCTTATATGCTATAATTAAGGGAATAAAAATTGACGTGGGAAGGGTGATTGAGAAAGAAATCAAAGAGTGCTCTGTTCAGAAAAAAAAAAAATCTACTGCTTTATTGTTCCCGTCTCTAATCACTGGAATTTTTGAGCTTTCTGGTGTTAAAACCACTAAGATCGATGAGAGTGTCAAGAATGATAGGTCTCTCAATGCTATAACCAGTTGACCGAATTGCGAGAGAATCTACTGCAACAGCAACACCAGAACACATATTGCTGCTACATCAGAATCAACTCTTGAGATTGAGCAATTGCTGCAAGATTTAATCAAAAGTATAGATGACTATGTGGAAGCACAGAAGGAGGAAAATTAGAAATTATGGGCATACTTAATGCATTTAGAAAATCAAAAGCATCAATTTACAAAGTTTATGAGGACCAAGTATACAGATTTTCCTGATTCATTACTGCAGTAGTTCAACTTCCAAATGGTAGCAGGGTCTGTTTCAGTAGAAATCATAGTAGAGGAAGAAAAAATTGAGGGTGAAGATGAAACTGAGCAAGAACAGCCAGCAAACAAAAAAAGAGATGAGGAAGAAGAAGAGAGTGAAGAGGAAGAGCAGGCCGAGGAATCAAAGGAAGAAAATGAGGAGAAGCTAATAGTGGTACCTCCTAAACCTAAGGGAAAGCATAAAATCATGATAGAATAGGAATTTGAGACAAAAGAGGAAGAGGACATTGATGTAGCTATTGAAAAAGCTATCTACAGAAACACCAAAACAGAAGATCAAAGGAAGAACCTCTAGGAGCTCATTGCTGCAATCACTATTGAAGAGCCTTATGCAACAACTCCTCCTACTTCAACGACCAAGACAACTACAACAAAGTCTCCAGCTAAAAAGCCCAAGGCATCTAGCAAATGCAAAAGGTCACCACCTTCTAGAGTTGCTGCAGCATCGCAGGCACTAAAAAACCCAGAGCCGAAGAAGTCAAAGACTAATCTGCCCAAAGTGGAAGAAGTTACTGGATTGCCTCAGACTAATTATAGTCCATCTCAAAAGAAGAAGAAGCAAGTTATTGCCTAACTGGGTTTATGTTTGAGAAGTAGAGCACAGCAGAAGTGAACCTGCTCTATCAGTGCTATAACATCAACTTTAACAATAGGAGAGAATCCCCTGCTAGCTAGTTTATATTTTAATTCCTTGAAATTTTTCTTTCTTTTTTTTATTTTATCTAGTTCATTTTGCATTTTAATTTCGGATGTGTGCATAAATGACTTTACCTTATGTTGTGTGCATGTGAGGACACAACACCTCTCAAGTTTGGCAGTGGGAGTTGTGCTATGATGTAATGTCTTCATGAATAAATATGTTTGTGTTGAGTGTGTCTATTTGAAATAGTATAATTAAACGTGTAGCTCTGTCTATTTAGTAATTGATCTTGGATTAGAAAACCCAATGAAGATGAATTGAGTGATGAGATATTAGATAATGACCTTCAAGTAGAGATAGTTTATGGATGAAGGATGAAACTCTGTCTTAACACTTAGAACTTTGGTTGAGTTTACTGTATCAACATCAAGTTAAGCAATGTAGAAAATTACAACATTTTAAGTTTAAAAATAGCTCAAGTTTGGGGAAAAAAGGAATTTTCTTTTTCAAAATTACTGCAATAGTGATAGAAATAGAATAAACTCTACCCTAATGGCTTAGTTGCTGAGTAACCAAGGCTGTGTATGCATCCCATATGCAGACTTGAGTAAAAAAGTAGCAAGAGTTATAAGCATTACTGTAGCAACTCATAAGAAAGAAGGTTCCTCTGTCTAGAAAACTGAGTAGCCAGGTCTATTCATGAGCCCCATATTTAGCCTTGAGTTAAAAGTGTCTAAAGACAAGACTATGTTGTAGCATCTTGGATGTCATTGCTCCAGCAACTCTGATTTGTACATTGATAAAGTAATTGGGTGTCATCAGTGCCCCTGATAGACATTCACATGAAAAGTTAATGTTACACTGAAGGGTACTCAAAAGCTTTAAAAAAAAACTTCATGTTGATAGATGAATAATGATTGCTATAGCACATTTGTAACTCTTTATAATTCATATTCCCTTACAGATGAAATTATTCTTCTTGTTTAATCTTTGAGAAATATCTAATGCTTGAGTGATGCTGCAGGAACTTTGGAACTTGATCAAAGTGACACGCACACACACTATGGACAAAATTGTACCCAAGTCTAGAACTGGAGTTGCTGTTGGTGATTTTGCATGTTTAAGAATAAAATCTGAGGGTTGATGAATCAAAGCAGTCTAGATGATAGAGCTAAGTTGTTTATTGCATGATTATGTGTTTGAAATGTTAGTGTTGTTGTCATTACTTGAGGACAAGTAATGGTTTAAGTTTGGGGGTATGATAACTCTATGAAATAAGAGTTATCATAGAATTTTTTAGGCTTAAACTAGTATTACTTAGAGAGTGAATGATGACTTTTTATCTAATTTCTAGTTACAATTTGCATGAATATCTACTTAGGTTTAAATTTAATAAATTCATGTGTTTTAAATCATTATGTGCTCTAATTAAGTGCCCTATTGTAGGTGACCAAAATGATTAGGTTGTAGGATACTGCAACAACAGAGCTGCAGAGAATGACAAAGAAATTAAGTGCAGAAGAAATAATCAAAGTCTGAAGCAAAGATGCTGTTGCAGAAATTGCTGCAGCAATCCTGGAGCATGCAAATACAAGATTACACATGTTAACTAGAAAAACTTGCTGCAGCCGTTACTATACTATCACTATCACGCTGTAACACAATAGTGATAGTTGGCACAAAAGGTTATGCAGTCCTAGGTTATTAAAAAGCTACGCGTGTTTACATGCTTTTGGTTGCCCTAATCCCAAGATATATAAAGAGCACGTGTGAGGAAAAAAAAAGGCCATCGCACAACATAAAGCAAAAACAATAAGAAAAACACAAGAAAAGGAGAATCCTAAGGGTTGCAGCAGAGGATTTCAACGAAGAAGAAGGAAAGATCACAAAAGGTACAATAGTGACTTCTTTGAATTACAACCATCGCCTTTATATTCTTCAATTGCTTGTTTTTTTTTTCTTTGGGAATGTATTTGATGGCTAAAACAAATATTATGGCTATTTCAACATTAATCATGAACTAAACTTTTAATGTAGTTGGGCTTTAAACAAGCCTAATGGTTGATTGACTTATATATTATCGTTGCTCTATGTCTGCTATAACATTTTGTTTTGGTTTTATTTATTGCAAATTTCCTATTTCAGCTAACCACTTATTTATTGGATACTAGCTAAGAAGGAGCCTAAAAGAGGTCTGACTTAGTGGAGCAAATCAAGGCAATACATGGTTTTAGATTGGGTTTCCTGAGTTAAGTTAATCTCGATTTGAATAGGGCCATGCTTGATCTAAAATTAGTGAAAAACTAGACATAGAGATTCACCTTGTAGGGGCTAATAAAATTAGAACATGTAATGCTATGTCTAATGTTGGCTTAACAAACTGGTCATTGTTAGGTTGTATATAGATATAAGATATCCAACATGTGGCAGGTGAGGATGTATGAGGAATTCTGCTCAGTGCTATAGTAAATGCTGTAGCAATTGTGTTTAATTAGTGGAACAATCAATAATCATTAAGTGAGTTTAAACACCCAACTACCTATTTGCCATTGAGTATTTCCTTGCGTTTGACATCTGTTTTTCTTTATTGCCTTTTTTATTTATTACTCAATTAGTTTCATTAGATTCTTAAGTTCATTATTAATTTTAGTTTAGTTTTACTAAGCCTTAAAACTGCACCGATAAGCCTTATATTGCTTGTTGTGTCAACTTGCACATTAATACTATTTGCATAAATAACAATAGTAACCCGGAGGAAACAAAAGAGCTTCAAAGGCAAGTTAATGAATTAATGGAAAAGGGATACGTGAGAGAAAGCATGCGTCCATATGCAGTTTCGGTTTTCTGGTTACTAAGAATGATGGAACATGAAGGATGTGTGTAGACTGTCGAGCCATCAACAACATAACAGTAAAGTATCGGCATCCCATTCCTAGGCTAGATGAAATGTTTGATGAATTGCATGGCTCTTGTATATTTTCAAAAATTGATCTAAAAATATATATCATCAGATTAGAATGAAAGAAGAAGATGAATGGAAAACTGCCTTTACAACAAAATATGGTTTGTATGAATGGTTAATCATGCCTTTTGGTTTGACTATAATGCTCCTTGTACTTTTATGAGACTTATGAATCATATTTTGTGAGCTTTTATTGGCAAATTTGTTGTTGTTAATTTTGATGATATCCTCATATATAGAAAAAAATTGGACGATTATGTAACACATTTGAAATTTGTTTTAGATGTGCTTAGGAAATAAAAGTTGTTTGCTAATCTGAAGAAATGCACCCTTTGCACTAATAAACTTGTGTTTCTAGGATTTGTTGTGAGTGCACAGGGTATATAGGTTAATAAGGAGAAAGTAAGTGCAATCCAAGATGGCCAAGTCCTACAAGCATAAATAACTTGAAAAGTTTCCATGGATTTGCCAGCTTTTATCAGCAATTTATGAAAGACTTTAGTACACTAGCCGCACCACTTATCGAAGTGATCAAGAAAAATGTTGGATTCAAGTGGGGAGAAGAATAAGAGAAAGCATTTCAAATGATCAAACAAAAGCTAACCACTGCCCTTATATTATCCTTGCCTAACTTTAATAAAATGTTTGAAATTGAATGTGATGCTTCAGGTATAGGCATAGGCGCAGTTCTAACGCAGAAGGGACAAACAATTGCTTACTTCAGTGAGAAACTAAGTGGAGCAGCCTTAAACCACCCTACTTATGATAAAGAGCTGTACGCGTTGGTTCATCGTTGGAAACATGACAACACTACCTATGGCCTAAGGAATTCGTGATTCACACTGATCAAATCCTTAAAACTCCTTAAAGGCTAGCATAAATTGAACAAGAGGCATGCTCGTTTGGTGGAATTCATAGAGACATTTCCATATGTTATTTATTACAAGCAAGGTAAAGAAAATGTCGTTACAAATGCGCTTTCCAGCAAGTACGCCTTAATCTCAACATTTAATGCTAAATTACTTGGTTTTGAACATATTAAGGAATTGTATGCAGATGATCATGACTTTAGTATTAAATACCAAACTTGTGAAAAGTCTGAGGTTGCTAAGTATTTTAGGCACGATGGTCACTTGTTTGGAGAGAATAAATTATGTGTGCCTAATTGTTCTTTAAGAGATTTGTTAGTGAGAAAATCCCATAGACGAGGATTGATGGGACATTTTTGAGTTGTAAAGACTTTAGCGGTTTCCAAGAACACTTTTATTGACCACATATGAAACGAGATGTTGAGAGACTTTGTGGTAGATGTGTCACTTGTAGGCATGCCAAATTGAATGTGCAGCCCTATGGTTTATGCACCCCGTTGCCAATACCTAGTGCACCCTAGACTGATGTTTCATTGGATTTTGTGTTAGGTTTACCTAGGTCTAAACGAGGAAATAACTCAATTTTTGTGGTTGTGGATAGATTTTCTAAGATGGTACATTTTATTTCATGCCGCAAAACATATGGTGCTTCCAATATTGCTGATTTATTCTTTAGAGAAATTGTGAGGTTGCATGGTATGCGTAGGACAATTGTTTCTGATAGGGATACTACGTTCTCGAGTTACTTCTAGAAGACTTTGTGGGCTAAGTTAGGGACTAAATTGTTATTTTCAACTACTGGTCATCCTCAAATTGATGGTCAAACAAAAGTTGTGAATAGAACTTTATCTACTTTGTTGCAGGCAATCATTAAAATGAATATTAAAACTTGGGAAAATTGTTTGTCACATGTTGAGTTCTGTTCATTGATGGTTTACCCAATCGTTCTGTTCATTCTGCTACTAAATATTCACCATTTGAAATTGTTTATGGTTTTAATTCTTTAACTCCATTAGATTTAACTCCATCACCTATTTCTAAGCATGTTAATTTAGATGGAAAGAAAAAAGGCTGAAATTGTTAAGCAAATAAATGAGATGGCGTAGCTCAACATCGAGTAGAGAACTGAGTAATATGCTAAACAAGCCAACAAAGAGTGACACAAACTAGTCTTTGACCTCGGCGATTGGGTGTGGTTACACTTGCGTAAAGAACGGTTTCCAGAACAGAGGAAATCCAAGTTGTTACCTCGAGGGGATGGTCCATTCCAAGTCTTGTAATGGATCAACGACAATACATACAAGCTGGATTTGCCTTGTGAGTACAATGCAAGTGCAACTTTTAATGTTTCGACTTAAGTCCTTCTGATGCATGTGAATATTTGAGGACAAATCCTCTTCAAGAGGAGGGGAATGATGAGATTGAGAAAAAATATGACACAAGCACGTGGAATAAGACTTATTCAGATCCTATTCAAGTTCCCGTTGGACCCGTCACAAGAGCTCGTGCAAAGAAATTCAAAGAAGTGCTTAATTGGCTGATTCAAGTAACTTGGGATCAATCAAATGCGTAGAGGCCTACTAAAGGAATCTCACAAGATATTCAGACCAATAAATGCGTGATTTAAGCTCTTGATTTTTTTCTAAATAATCAATTACATAAAATTAACAAGTTGGCGTGTACAATATCGTGGGAAGATATGTTATTATCCTTTCTGGATAATTTCCTGTTTTTAAAGAGACTGCAAATCGAATATATGCTATTATCTTTTCTGGATACTTTCATATTTTTAAAAGAGGCAGCAATTCTGCTATTTCCATTTAATAGTCATTTAAGTTATTTAGGATTCTTTCCTTATTTGTTTAAATTATGATTCTTTCCTTATTTGTTGTAGATTGGGATTCTGATTTGTTTTTGGATTAGGATTTGTTTCCGATTTTGGATTAGGGCAATTATGGCCAAAAAACACTATATGTATTGTAACCGAAATTCAATAAAGGAGGATCAATTTTCATACAATTTTCTTGAGAGCGTAATTGAAATACAAGCTATGCAACCCAAAAGGGGGGTGAATTGGGATTTAAAAATTTCTTCAATAACAACACCACAATTCAATTTCAACAACTATCACAATCAAAAATAATAATAATAATTTCAATCAACAAGTAAATTAAAAGACTTAAGGACAGAGAAGAACGAACACGATATTTTTACGTGGTTCGGCAACCCGCCTACTTCCACGCCTCCAAGCTGCCCACGCTTGAGAATTTCACTATATCATCCTCACAACCCAAGGCTTCAACAATTTTCAATTGACTTCCAAGGTATCAATCAACCTTTACAACAAAAGATAATCCCAAATCTCTTAACCCAAGTGTTTCCCACACTTACAATCACTTAACTTTGATATTGAAATGAAGTTTACAATGATTTTCCCTCACACAATTTGTATGATTACAAATGTAAGCTCAATGTGTGATTAGATGAAAGAAATAAACAAGTTTAAGCTCAAGATGTAGAAGATAGCTCAATGATAATTGTTGTCGACGTCTATGATTTGAGTTTGAATGAGTCTTTTTATAGTTGGAGTGAAAAACTAGCCGTTATTGACTTTTTGCTCATAACCGTCTTCTAGTTTGTAATAACTGGTTTGCCATTTAGTGTTACCGTTATAGCCGCCAATTGATTATTTAAAAATTCGGTTTCTAGTTTATGAGCATCCGGTCAGCTGTTTAATTCCTGAGAGCTCACCCTGCATATCCTGTTTCTAGGTTGTCCTTAAACTGGAAGCCATTTAGTTCCAGAGAGCTTACCTTGCATAACCGGTTTCCAGGTTTTCTTTAAGCCAAAAGCCGTTTATAACCGGTTTCCAATTATTCTTTAAGCTAGAATCAGTTTAGTTCAAGTGAGCACACTTCTTGAATCCGGTTTGCCGGTTAGCCTTAAGCTAGAACTCGATTAGTTCCAGTGAGCACACTTCTTGAATCAGGTTGGCCTTTTGTCAAAGATTTAACTTTGTTCCTTTGTCCATTGAGTGCCTTGAACTTGATCTCACATGAATAATTTTTCTCCTTCAAGAACTAGTAAGATTGTGAAATATATGCATTTTCTATTTTACCCATGATAAGTGATTTGTTATTATCACAATCAAAATACCGTATGACAGTATAGGTCAACAGTAATTCTCTTTGGTTCTTAAACGAATTCTTTGAACTTATCGGATTTCCGTGGCATTCAACTCTTAACTTATCAATTAGCCCATCATAACTGATTGTGGCGCCTTCATATACCAACGTGTGTGCTTTCATTAAGCAACAGGTTGCGGTTCCATTCAATTTCGGGTTTAGGATCGATCTTGGAGACTAAATTGATTAGGGTCATGTTAGTTCTTGGCGGGGTTCATATCAAATTGTGAGCTATATGGAGAGAGATTGCTGAGATATAGAGAGCATTCATGTTCTATGCAATGAGGCAACGAGCTCTGTAATTCACTTGTAACATATCTTGAAAAGTTCAATAAAGCTGATCATATTGTTCCTCCAGTGGATGTAAGCTAATGCAAATTAACTGAACCACGTAATCATCTTACTTCTCTGTTTTTTCTCTATTCTTAATTGTTTCTGTTTTCATCATCATCTTGATATTGTCATTCAAGATTTAATTTGGGGGTCTTGTGCTTGTGTTCTTCAGCTCTTCAGTTACTACAGTTGTATTAGCTTTTAAAAAAGTGTGAATTAGAATAAAGTTGAATTGAGCAATTCAGGCAAAATTATCATGTGATTCCTTTCAATTTAAGCTGGACCACTCACTATAAGTGGTATATAATCAATTATCCATCAATATATCAAAGGCCGCTGTATATCACTTTTTCTTTTTCTTAATGATCTCTCAACTTCTAATTTTCGTATGAACAATAAGATAAAATTTCCATAGACAATATAATGTGAGGTGGGTGATGGCTAATGTTTGCTCATATTCGGCGATTTCATTCGAACAAGTAATAAAAAATGAACGTGGAAGTATATGGTTATATTATTAAGTAATACATGACCATTTTTTATAACTAAATATCTAACACCAAAATAAAATTAACGTTGTTCCCAACCGTGATATTAGTGCCAAGCAAAATTTTACAAAGCTTCATTTTTGAGACAGGAGAGTGATTAATAAGTTTTTTTTTTTTGGTTTCCCAGCCCTTACATAAATATTTTTTTTTTTTCTCCCATATAATTCATGAAATCCTAATTCTCGTGTTGGACCGACCAATTACCTATTAAGTTTGAGTCCTTAACTATAAGTTTAAACTTTTGGGTAAGAAGTGGTCATTGAACAAAATATGTCATCCTTAACAAATATATATTTTATTGCACATGAAGGTCATATTGGTATTATTCAGGAAATTAAACTAATATTAAATTTGAAGTTAAATGTATATGCTTGAGGCAACTGTCAACTCTAAAATTAACTTTTAAGTATGAATTAGAATATTAAAACTTCTATACTTATAATTAGTTTTTAAACAATTAAGTCAACAAAATGTTCATGTTCCTGAAACTAAATAATGACTACACTCAAGTATCTATCTTTCAGTTTCAAATATCTCTTCCTTTTTCTTTATTTATTTATTCATTTTTAATCGTCAAACTGAATGATATGATTTGCACATGTAATACAGGGATACGATGCTCTGGACGGACTAGCTAGATTACAACTTGTTTCAATCAGAATATATATAAGATAAATAAGTCCAATTCACTTCATAATTTTTGAGGTATCCAACATTTTGATCAAGCTAGGAGGAATCAAAGGTGGGAAAATGTGAAAAGAAAAATAAATAAATAATCAAAATAAAGTCAGATTCAATTGGTGGCACTAATTAAAGAGTAAAGCAGCACCACAGAAAAAATACACAAATAGCTCCACCCACCTTGTAATTCATCAATCCAACGAAGAAAATTTCATCACTTGAATATTTGTACTGCTTTTGTAGCTTATTGTGTGCGTGTGTACTTAGCGTGACATTGGTAGTAATAAGATTATTATAGAGTTTTTATTTTTTATATTAAATATGATTGCTTGTCTATGCAAGGGAAGCACTCAAAGAAATATTGAAATTGAATAATTTTTTGTTATAAAATGACAACAACAATTAAAATTTTGAATTTTTAAAAAAGTTAGAGACAAGAATTTAAGTCAAAATCAATTTTAAGAAAAAGTAAGCAATACTTATTAAATATTTTACAAAAGTCATAGAGCTATATCAGTGGATTTAGTTTGAAATTAGGTACTTATTAATTTGTATCATAAGTGGGTCCTGTAGTAATTTTTTTAAAATTTTTATCTTATAAAATTTATCGACTACTAGTTCGAACAGAAAAAAATTATTGTTTAATCCAGTTTATTATTTTATTCAATATTAATTTATTGAGATTCCATAAATATTTAAGCAATTGAGAAATTACAACAGTGAAGCTTTGTCTTTAAATCTCTTAAAATATCCTTATAAAATAAAAATAAATATTGATGTAGGATGTTATTTTACGATTTTCTATTTTAATTAGAGTCTATTATGGTATGTGTCTTAGTCTTTTATTTATATTATAATTGTGATTTAATTTTCCTTTTTAAGTTAACCATATAGGTTTACTCTATATATAAATAGAGAAATTTTATTATTATAGCTTCAATCTTTGATCAATTAATAAGCACCCTTCTTATAAAAAATTTCCTTTAGGATTATCTATCAAAATCTCTATTGCAGAGTCGTTTGGATTAGAGCGTCATCTAATCTCACTTAATTCGTTATTAAAAATCTCATTGAGTCGTTTGAATGAGAACGAGATCTAAGCATAAGCTAATTGCGTTGGCTTGGTCCGATACTAGAACAATATCTAGTGTTTTCCTATTCATTCGATTTTGCTTCCGCTACCCTACTCCGTCAATTGGTATCAGAGAGGCTTTGTGCGAATTGCATAGCTTTCCTTGCTATCCACATCTATCCCATCAAATCCATCACTTAAGAAAAAAATTCGTAAATTAAACCCTAGCCGCCGTTGCACCCACTATAGCCACCATCATTCCTTCAACCACTGCCGCCGTTCAACCCACCACTAGAATCACTGTCATCCAAAACTCGACCAGTCTCCGCCCTTAATCAGTCACACAGCCACCGCGGAAACCACATAAGCCCGCGGCCTTCCACCACAAAAAATCTCGACTGTCGGACCATATCACTGTCGATCACCACCACTAAATGAATTCCCAGCCTTTACCGACCAAAACGCAACCATCATCGTGACCAATCATCGCCAAAATCTCTACTGCAAAATGCCACCTCACCACTATAAGCCGCCGCCAATTCAAGTCAATTTTCTGACCAAACCACCGAGAATTCGGCCAATTCATGGCCACCATTGTCCTCCCCGCCACCATATCTACCAAATCCGACCATCAACACACTAAATCACGGTCACCAGGTACCAATCACACCAAACCCAAAAGTTTACCCTTATTCACAATTTTGCCATTGACTTGTATTTGTGATTGAAATATTCAGGAGGCCTAATGTTTCGAACGCTTGATGGAAATTATAGTCTTGAATATTTTCTTTCATGGTTGGATAAGGTTGAGGAGGAATACATGATTAGAGTGCCGAATTATGATCAAGAACAATTTGTAGCCGATTTTCTATTAACAGGGAGTGATTTAGAATAGTGGACCGGTGTACAAAGGCGTAGATTTCTTTTCGAAGGTCTTTTTAAAATTATTTCATGGAGACGTATGAAGCGTATGTTGAGATCGAGATTCATTCCTCTCAGTTATTTTTTGGTACGACAAGATACGAGATTATTTTTTAATTATGCTTAAGAATTTGAAAATTTTAATGGATGCAAATATTATTATAAACCTAAAGAGGATATAGTTATAAGATTTTTTCGAGGGCTCGGTTTACAAATTCAAAATAAAATGCCTACATCCACTATCAATACTTTACAGCATGCAATTTATTTAACCACACAAATCGAGTCACGAAACAAGACACAAATTCAAAGAAAATTGGATGATGTGCTTAAAAGACTTGGCGAATATTTAATCAAGCAATGGTTTGTGTCTATGATAGTGCCTAAAATGTACCAATGAGTTCACCTATTATCGTGGAAGAAGATTCGCATGAGATCCAAAAAGTGATTTAAAGTTTCAATCTGACGAGATGTTTCCTTGGGAGACAAGACAAGTGTAGAAGATGATGAGATTATTGATTTATCTGAGATTTTTAAAAAAGAAGTATAACTTACTCTTGATTTAAGCATTGAACCCAATAGTACGACTGAGCTTGTGCATCAAAATCAAATTGATGAGGCCCCGACCATAATTGACATGATTATCTCTATCCACGTTGAAGACAATAAAGTTATTCTTGAAGAAGATTTGGCTGCAAAGATAATAATAATTGGAGAGCATATTGAATGAGATTTGGCCAAGACTTGAGAGGATTGGAGATGATTCATTCGTACAAGACTTCATCTTCTCGAAGAGTTACTCATAAGCTCAAGAAAAAGATGAAGCATGGAGAATTTCGAGTTCCAAACATGATTGATGAACAAGGCTACAAGTTCAAGCTCTAAGATGCATTGATGCTCCACCTCAAGTTCTATCCTCCCGATAAACTCAATGACGAGTTTTCTTTTAAGAGATGGAGATTGATGTAGGACGTTATTTTAGGATTTTCTATTTTAATTAGAGTTTATTATGGTATGTGTCTTAGTCTTTTATTTCTATTATAGTTGTGACTTAGTTTTCCTTTTTAAGTTAACTTAGGAAAGTAGATTTACTCTACTATAAATAGAGAGGTCTTACCATTGTAGCTTCAACATTTGATCAATTAATAAAAAACCTACTGTTAAAATTCCCTTTGGGATTATCTATCAAAATCTCTCTTGTAGTGTCATTGGGATTAAAGCGTCATGTAATCTCGCTTAACGCGTTATTAAAAATCTCATTGAGTCGTTTGGATTAGAACGAGATCTAATCACACTTCAATTAGAGCGTAACATAACAACGTTGGCTTGGTCTGTTACTAGAACGATATCTAGTATTTTCCTACCTTTTCAATTCTACTTCTATTATCCCGCTCTATCACATATCATAATGAAATTTTATCTACAAGTGTACATATCTATTGGAACCTACCAAAAGGATCTAGATGGATTAAGCCTTCATTGGTCGATTTTGTCTTAAGTATTTCATCCAATGTCAAGAAATATGTGGGGCATGACATTTACCCCTTTTTCAAGGAAATATATTTACTCTCCCAAATTAATAATTGGAACCTACTCTACCTAAATAAAACGTCGATAAATGAATGTTTGATAAATTAATAATTTTGATTAAATAAATAGAATCTTCGGTCCGTACTTGTGTTTCTCCAACCTAGCACGAATACCATGAAATCGATTCCGCCGTAGATATGCCATCACCAAATCACCTTTTGTAAACACTTTCTTACAATGGTACTTGCTGCCTGGTCTGGGACGGAAGGATTTGAACCTACAAATATTGGGACCCAAAGCCGTTGCCTTATCACTTGGCGACACCCCATTTCAATTTCGATTTGGTACTAGTAAAGAGTACCATTGGTATTGGTTGTTTGTCAATTCCAGCTTCAGCTTTGTATTTAGCATTGGCAGCCTCCAAGTGAGCTCGAACCTCGGCATGAATCTTTATAGCCTTCTCTGTCGCATCATCCACTGCCTTGCTTTCTCTAACCACAGCTATTGTTGGCATGATAGCCAAGTCACAAACATGGCATGGGGAACTAGTATAGATAATCTTAAAAAGGATCTTGTCAGTAGATTGATTCACCATGCTATTGTACTTGAATTCAACCTGAGGCAATGCAGTTTCCCAGTCCTGCTGCTTGTCACCACAAACATAGCACAAGACCACTTCTGTCTGTCCATCTGTCTGTAGATGGAAAGCACTACTAAACTACAATTGTGTACCGAACTTATCCCAAAGGTGATGCTAAAACTTACTGATGAACTCCAGAAGTGATAGACTTTAGAACGCCATGCAAACACACCACCTCTCGAAAGAATAAATGGGCCACTGAAGCAGCATCTTCAATCTTCTTACATGTAATAAAATGCATCATCTTCGAAAACCTATCTACCACAACTAATATAAAATCTCGACCCATCTTACTGTGCGACAACCCTAACACAAAATCCATGAATAGATCCAACCAAATATTTTCTGGAACAAGTAATGACATGTATAAACCCGTATTCTGTTCATGTCCCTAGCCCTCTTGGCAAATTCGACACCTCTGCACAATCTTGCACATGTTCCTATTCAATTGCGGCTAATAATATTGCTCCTCCATAAGTGCCTTTGTCTTATCTCGACCTATATGTCCTCCCAAACTGACTCCATGCAACTCATGAATAATTTGCTCCCTTAAGGAACTCTGTGGCACAAATAATTGATTGGCCTTAAATAAATACCCATCCTGAATGAGGATATCCTTCGCATTCTGATGATTGATGCAGTGATCCCATATATGCGCAAAGTTACCATCTTCAGCATACAACTCTTTCAAGCACTCAAAACCAGTAACTTCATTGACTAGAGTTACCAGTAAAGTTGCTCACCTATTTAGTGCATCTACCACTTTATTCTGCTACCCATACTTGTGTTTCAGGACAAAAGTAAACTTCTGCATATAACTCACCTATCTCACATGCATCTTACTTAGATTCTGCTGGCTATTTAAGTACTTCAGTGCTTAATGGTCACTATAAAGCACGAACTCCTTCTGGATCAAGTAATGCTCCCATGTCTTCAATGCTCTAAGGATGGCATAAAACTCTTTGTCGTAAGTAGACCACTTTTGTCGTGCTTCGTTTAACTTCTTACTCATATACTCGATTGGCCGCCCTTCGTGGGAAAGAACAGCCCCAATTCCTTTTCCATAAGCATCACACTCGACCTCAAACAACTTGTCGAAGTTAGGCAATGCTAACGCAGGAGAAGTAAACAACTTCTCCTTTAGCAACACAAAGCTTGCCTCTTGCTCTTTTCCCCATTGGAACTTCCCTTTCTTCAAGCACTCTGTTATAAGTATGGCTAGAATGCTAAAACAGCGTATGAAGAGCCTATAGAATGTTGCCAGCCCATGAAAACTTCAAACCTCACCCACTATTTTGGGTGTTAGCCAATCTCTAATAGCTTGTATCTTCAACTCAATGGCTCGAATACCATCCAAACCAACTATAAAACCCAAAAACTCTACATGATTCTATAAGAAGCTACAATTTTTTAGATTAATGTAAAGTTTGTATAGGAAGCTACACTTTTTTAGATTAATGTAAAGTTTGTTTCTCCGTAACACCTCCATAACCATCCTCAAATGCTCCAAATGTGTCACCACCTCAAGAGAACACACCAAGATATCATCAAAATATATAACAACAAATTTGCATGATAAAGGCTTAAGAACCTAATTCATCAAACGCATGAAAGTAGTTAGTGCATTGGACAATCCAAACGACATCACAAACCACTCGTACAGCCTTTCCTTAGTCTTGAACGTTGTCTTTTACTCATCTTCAAGCCTAATCCAAATCTGATGATATCCACCGCGCAAATCTATCTTTGAGAAAACCCGAGCACCATCCAATTGGTCTAATAAATCTTTAAAAATAAGAATGGAAAATCGATACTTCACTGCAATCTAATTGATCCGTCTGCTATCGAAACACAAACGCCAACTCCTATCCTTTATAGGCACCAACAATGCCTGTTCAGTACATGGACTCATACTCCCATAAATGAATCCCTTCCACAATAACTCATCAACCTGTCCTAGTAAAATCACATGCTCATGAGGACACATGCAATAATAAAGCAAGTTAAGTAAACTTGCACTAAGAACTAGGCCTATATGATGCTGGAAATCTCATAAAGGTGATAGCCCATTCGGCATCTCTGATGGTGTAATGTCGTGAAACTCGATCAATAATGGTTGTATCTCATCATAAACAATCTTCTCCTCAAACCCATCCTCTCTCTGCAGCTTCTTGTAACTATCCTCTAGATAGCCCTTGACAATAGCCAGAAAGCTCTTCCCTTCAGCCTTATAATTCTTCTTCTTGTTTGTTGAAGGCACTAACCGAACCTTTTTGCTATTCCACCAAAACCCATACACATTATCTATGGATTGCATACGCTGAATTGCATTTAATATTCCTCTATGGATTGCATCCACATCAAGCTACCATTTAATATTGCTCTATGGATTGTATCCACATCAAACTGCCAAAGCCTGCCCATTATTAAATGGCATGCTTTTATATCCACTACATCGCACACCATATCACTCTTATAAACCTTCCCAATAGAGAAAAGAACACGACACACCTCTATCACAAGCGTTACTATCCCTTTCTTTACCCACACTATTATGTAAAGTGCTGGATGTTTTTCTGTTGAAAGCCCCATCACAAAGACCAGTGCCTTTGAAACTATATTATCGCTACTATCGCTGTCAATTATCATGTTGTACACCTTGTCATTGATAGTGCCACATGTTCTAAAAATTTTATTGCACTGATTATCCTTTCCAAACTTTAGCGCTAATAAAATTTTCTACATAATGCAATTTAGTATCTCTTCTTCATCCGCCTTTAACTCCAAGGCTTCCTCATTATACCCTTCATCATTCACCTCTGCTTCATCAACTTTAGACTCCACCACATTCATTTTTTTCTAGCGACATTCATTCGATCGATGCCCTGGTTCTGCACATTTCAAACACTTATTCAGTATTGGCTTTATGTGTGGGTTGTTCTGTATCTATGGCTAGTACTGTTGCTGCCTAGGTGGTTGTTGTGCCTGACTACTACTAGCCCATGTTTTCTGCTTATTTTCATCCCTAACACCGCTTGATCTATCCTACACTCTAGTGAATTGTCGCTGCTGAAGTTTAGATACAGCATGTTGCTTCCATTATCCCAACTTCTTTACCCGAGCAACCACTGTACCCATGTCCCAAATCGTGTCCATAATCTCATCTTATAGCTAATCCGCCAAGATACTTCATAACTATCTGAAATTCTGGCTCATCCATTTTATTCCTTCTGTGCAGATGATAAAATTCTTTTGTATATTCATCGACACAGCGATTTCCTTGCCTATAATTCTAATATTTCATATACAAGTGCTGTTGGTAATTCACTAGCAGGAAATACTCTTTCATCATCCTCTGTATTTTAGGCCACGATTTGATTAGTGGCTTTCTAGTAACTCTTCTCTGATTCTGTATTTTTTGCCACCATGCGAATGCTTCGCTCTTCAATTTGAATGCCACAAGTTTAACCCACTTATCCAAGGGAATTTCCATATACTAGTAGAAAAACTCTACATCCGATATCTAGTCTAAAAATTCTTCAACATGCATCCCACCATAAAAATCTGCAATATTAATGTTAATTTTGTAATTTGCACTCTTTTTGTGCCTCTTATCATAATCTTTAGCGTCTTCTTCTTCGGAATCGCTCTCTAACTCCTCATGCATGCGAGGCTACATTCGTCTTACGGGATCTAAAGGCACTACCTTAGGATAAATGCCTTAAGGTATTGCTTCACGATTGATGTCCTACTTTTCACGTTCAACTCTTTCAACAGCCTCTTGGCAATTAACTCTTTGCATTTGACGCCTCTCGCGGTCTTCATTCATGAAAAGTCTAGGACTCTCGATTGCCCGCTCCGCTCTGTCACCACCAATCTTGGGTTATAGGCATCTTCCATTGCTTGCAAGGCTACTTCTACAGCTGCCTGCCTGGCAACCTTCGCAGACCGTGCCTACATCCTTTTATCATCGTCATCGGGATGATTGCTCCTTTGTTCGTGTGGTTGTACCATGATGACAAGCAAATGCTGATACCAACATGGACTCATTTTATAATATGTATTTTATAATATGTACAATCAAAAGAATCTAATCTTTGTGCGATGAAATTCAAAAATTTAAAGAAAATATGTCATTTTCTAGTTTGACTACTTCTTTTGGCCTCAACTCTGACTAAACAAAGCTTATTTGTTAAGAATTAGGCATTCTTTTTCAATTCACAATCAAAACTGACCAATGATAAAATTTAGGGAAAAACATTTAGATTAAAAAAAACCCTAGGAATAGAGTTAACAAACCCTTTATATGTATATAAATTTCAAAGAGACGAAAACCACATTTAGCACTACAATAGCACAACAATAATACCGAATGGTGTGTTTTGGGGGAACTATAAATTGCAAACACATGTGCCAATGGTAGCAACACACATGCCCTCGATCTCACTCTACCTCTCTAGCTCTTGCACTTCTCTCTCACTCTCACTATGTCTCTCTCTCATTTGCCTCTCTTGCTACGCTCACGGCTCTCTTACTCTCACTCTCTTACCACATCTCCATGGCGGCTTTCTCCCCCCTTCAAATCTAATAGCTGTGGGTCTTTCCTCTCCAAATCCAGCCATCGTATGTGTCTCAGCGACCGTGGGTCTCTCCTCTCCAAATCCAACAATCGTGGGTCTTAGTCTGTTATCGACTTATAGAGGTAATTTGGTTGGCTTGATTTTTTTGATTCGTGATGTTGATTTAGTGGGTAAATTTCGTTGGCTTAATTTATTGATAATGCTGAGCTTACTGGGCTTAGTTTAATTTTGTTGGAAATTAATTGTTAGATTAGTTTTTAGATTGCTAGAAATTTATTGTTAGAATGTTTGATCATGCAGTGATTTATGTGTCTAACCCATAATGATTGTATGCCATGCCTTTTCATTGTTTTGATTTTTGTTTTATCTAAACGATAATTGATATTTATCTTCTCGATTGTATAATAATTCAGATGGAATCTATAATTTTGAGCTCAATTTTGACCACGTTTATGCTTAATACTATATTTGAGTTTTATGTTTTAAGCTTTTCTTAAGCAGAATGTTTCTTATTTCGAAGTGAAGAATGCATATGTGAAACTCAATTTCTTGGTTTCTTTTGTCAATGGCCAGAGAAGCACAATGTAGTTGCTTGGAAAATTTTGAAATTGAAGCAATTGTTGAACAAATTAAATTTTCTTGGTTGCTTTTGTCCAATTTTACCATTGATCTGAGCTTGATCGTCCTTTATGTGAATCAGTGAAGCTAACTTTCATGGTTTTAATATTGTAAGTCAATTGCTAGAGAAGCACAATGTAGTTGCATGGAAAATTTTGAAATTGAAGCAATTATTGAAGAAATTGAATTCTGTGAAAATATGATGGCCTTGATTTCAGATATCAAGTTATGTGAACATGTTTATATATGGTATGTTTTTTGTAGGATAATTCAGATTGGTGGAAATTAATTTAGGATAGATAGCTGCTGATTTTTTGATTCGTGGAAAATTTGTTCAATAATCATGTGGTGTTTTTATTTGTAGAAAATTTTTTCATTCGTTATGTCTTCTAGCACGAGTAAATTTCCAAACCCACAACTAAAAACTTGTGAAAAATGCTGCAACAATAGTAAGGTCTTATGAACTTCAAGTACCAGAGAATGTGAGGCTTTTGAATGGGATGATGATCGGAAGAGCGATGAGTCTAATGAGTATGGAGCGATGAAGGATCGGAATAAAATTGACATTTTATTAAGAGAAGTCCGTAAGTTGGGACATCAAATGGAATACTGGTCTCTTAAGTTTCAATTGCTTGAGAAAGAACTTCAGCAAAGACGACAATGTGAAGATCAAAGGTGATTGACGGAGGATGAAGTACGAAAAAGACAACCAAGTCTTATTGTGAACTATGTCCCAAAAATAATTATATCTATTGTAATATGTATTATTTTTAAGTTGTATATTTAATTAATGTATAGATAGCTTTTTTTTTTTGGGTGAACTGTATAATAAAATTTTAAATTTTTAATGTAGAATGAGTGCTTTAGCTGAGGCAAAATATTAGCTTCTCTTAATTTCACTTATTTTGACTTGGTAGCTACATTTTTACCTCAAATCATGGTTGATAAATAACTAAAACAAATATCTTCCATTAGAGGAATAAACTCAACAAATCAAATCCACAAGCTAAGTGTTGTATCATAAAATGCATGACAATAAAACAAACATCTGCATTCTTCATTCTTAACATACTAATATAATACAAATACAATACTATTCTACGAAATTATTTCGAAACTCCCTATTAACTCCATATTCATTATCTTGCTGAAAGAGTAGCTGTTAAAAATGTCCATGCGGCTGAGTTTGTGGTTGCTATTATAAAAAATTAAGCATCTAATTATATTAGAAAAAAATAAAATAGATAAGATGAACAAATAAAAAAATTTATCATCACTCACATTGCAAGAGTTTTGTGTAGATGCTGGATAAATTTTATCCCTAATTATAAAATGTAAGTTCATAAGCCCTAATTATATAATGTAAGTTCATAAGACACTAAAACAAACATACATTAATTAATGGAATGGTAATGAAATGATAAAAAATCATATACATAAAGCATGAAAAACTTACAGTAGTATAGTCGATAATTCCATGTGGGTACATACTCCTACCAGCACTACTTCCGTCAAGATTTTGAAATGCCTACAAAAGTTCAATGATGTATTAGAAAAATCTCAATGGATTGAGTAATCACAATTAAGTTTATGGATAAGAATGTTAGAAAACTTACCGCAGCAGCATTTGTTGCAGTGGTCGGGATTACAGTATCCACTTGATCATTTACTTGTCCATCTTGCAAAGTCAACAAAATTCATTTGAGCATTAAGAACAAATAATAAATTATTTTACTTTAAACTTCGAATTTAAAACTAACCTTTACATCGGAACATGCTGAATTCATCTTCGATTTCATAAATTTTTTTTTTTTGGCTTTTTTCTTAGACAAGGTGGACGACCTTTACGACGCTTAGCTACTAGATCACGTACTGTTTCAACTGAATTCGTTGAAATTCCCATGCTATTACTAAAAACTTCCGTGGCCTGTAACAACAATTCTCTCATCACTTCCGCATTGAATTGTATTTGGTAAATCTTTACGTACCTTCTTAATCCAACCCAAAACAAGATTAGAACTTTCAACATTTGTTACAGCCATGTTTGCAACCTCCGCAAAACTAACACACATTTTTTCATATCGCTTTTTCTCATCTGTGCAACCGTGCAGCTCATAACTTATTTTCACCCTACTATGGCATCTCCACACATCTTTTCTCCATCTTCGTATGATGTACTTTTCTGGAAGCACTTCCATGTCATTGCATATCATGATTGTAATGGCATGCTGGCAAAGAATTCCTCTAAACTGGAATCTTGAACAACTTCAACGGATTTCACATTTTTCTTTTTCAAAATAGACTTAAAAAAAGTGCTTTTTTATTTTTGCCATCCCCAACTTTGACATATTCTCTAACTATATATTCACATCATATAGAATTGACAAATTTGCAATACATCTTTCCAATCAACTCTTGTTGAAATTCTTGAAACTTCGAAATGGTGTACACATCTCGAACTTGCTTCTTCATCGCATAAGATGTTACACATGCCAACTATTAGGAAAGACGCCTGGCATCTTCTTCAACTTGTTTCCGAACTTTGTTCTTCAATACACTGCTGTATTGATCCACAAATTGCTTTAAAGTAGTTTTTGAGTTAACAAAAGATGCAGTCATACTATTACTACATAAAGTGGTTGACATTCTTGCCCAAAAATGTTCTTTAGATAACATGGTACCCAATGATGTCTCTCATTAATAAGCCCTGTAACCACTCATTGCCCCCTAAATCATATTCCACAATCATGTGGTGCCAAGTTTTCTTGAATTTTGCAAGGCTTTGTGAATCATAAACAGCACAATGCAACACACTACTAATGTCATGACATTGTTTGAATCCCCCTAGCTTCTCTAGAATATTCTTCAGTATATGCCATAAACACCATCAATGTCGAGTATTGGGGAAAACATTCTCAATTACAACTTTCATTGCCTTATTTTCTTCTATAATGATTCCATTGGGAGCAAAGTTAGACATGTATGATAGCCATGTTCGAAAAAACCACGTGAATGTCTCAATGTCCTCGTTTGAAATCAATCCACACCCAAATAAAATAGACTGGCCATGATGATTAACGCTTACAAATGGAATGGCATATCATACTTATTTGTAAGATATGTAGTGTCAAATTTAACAATGTCCCCAAACTCTTTGTAAGGTTCCCTACTCCTTGGCTCGGCCCTAAATACATTTTTTAATTGTCCCTCATCATCCACTTGCATACTAAAAAAAAACCTATTGTCTTCATCTTGTACTTTCATAAAATGGTTTTGAAGAGCATCAGCATTTCCATCTCCAAGCCATAATTATCTTTCTTTCTGAACATGATTCTACAATCTCTTTCTATGAATGTCACATTATCATGGCCACCAGCCTCAATAACAAGTTATCGATAATTTTTGGATAATTTTATTCTTGCTCAATCATTTACATCAAGCTTCATTTTTGCATATATATTGAGGCTACGATTGCACCGAAATAACCTGACTTGGTTGGAGTCAACAATGCATGGTTGTGTTCAAGATTTATACTTCGAATCGTCCACTTTCCATCTTCTCTTAGTTCCCAATTTAGCGTTGCATCCTATTTTTCCATTAGGTTGGGGCCTTAAAATGTTAGTAGATTTGCTTCTTATCTCACCGTTTCGCCCACAAGCAAAAGTCACATATCTGAGTATCCCATCACTGTCCTTTCTGCTACTTCTTCGGATAACCGAAACCCTTTTTTTCTTACTGTACTCTCTGTAGTAAATAAACATTTCAGTATCACTATCAAATGACATTTCAACCATTGGCTCATCATCCTCTTAATTTTCTCCAACTCTTCAACTTTGGTGGCTTTTTCCATTTTATTTATTTCTACAAAATGAAAATAATTTGTATTAACAAAACAGAAACAACAAAATTACAAAAAGAAAAAAAAACATAATAACATGACAAAATTAAGATAACGGTTCATTGTTTTCTTCCAACTGCAAAAGTTAGCTCTCTAGAAGCTGTCAGTTAGCCGTTACCTTAATAACGGTTCACCGTAATTTTCCAAAATCTTAAATACAATTCAATCCCTAAGAAAACAATTGTATTTAACACAATGGAAATCAACATTCAACAATGGTAGGCAGCTAAATCTATGCAAGCTTCCCCTATTTAACACAATGGTAGCTGAATCTTCACAAATTCATAGTCTTAGACAACCAAATTTAGAATTAATTAAGCAAATTACCTCCACAAATCATAATCGGCAACTGACTACGAGTGAGGCCGAGAGAGTGAAGCTGCAAACAAATTTTTGAGATAGCCGACAGAGTGAGGTGCCATGAGAGATGAAATCGATGGGGGAGTCAGAGGGAGGAAATCAACGGTGAGTGAGTCAGATGAAATAGATGGACTATGTATTGTGAATGAGTGTTGTTGCAGTTAGCACAAACTGTGAGGGAGAGAGCGCCAGATTGAGAGAAGGAGCGTGTGTGTTGCTGCCATTAGCACGTGTGTATTGGAATATACATTTCCCCCAAAACGCACCGTTCGATGCTAATGTTGTGCTAACTATTGTGTGCATATCGTTATTGTTAGGCATTCTTTTTCAATTCACAATCAAAACTTACCAATAATAATATTTAGGGAATAACATATAGATTAAAACAAACCCTAGAATAGAATTAACAAACCTAACCAACAAACAAACCCTTAATATGTATATAGATTTCAAAGAGACGAAAACTCTAGGAATAATTTAAATAAACATAGCGATTAAAACAATTTCAATTGAAAATTTTGAAGATGACACTACCAAAAAAACGCTGATCTATGACAATTTTTACGATAGATACTAATGCGTCATGAGTCTATCATGCCATAATGACATTTTCATGATACATAATATATGTCACTCATTCATGACATATTCGTAGCTTTTAGATAATTGACATAAATAGATGATAGACAAATGTCATGCTTGAATATCTTTAAATTTTTAAGAATTCAAAACGACATGTTATTTACACAGCATAACAGATATCTATCATAGCTTAAAATGATGTCGTTTTAAGTTGTTGATTTATTAATTTTTAAATAGTCTATGATAACTTAAATTAAAAAAATACCATTATAAAACGATGTCGTTTTTTTGCACATTCGATGTCGTTTACATAACATGACAAATATTTGTCATGAAATACAATACGTAATTTGAGATTATTTGCTCAACATAACAATCATCTGTCATGAATTAAAAGGGAAAAAATAAAAAAATTAAAATACAAGTAACCAAAGCAAAAAAAAAAAATTGGAACAATAGTTCTTCTCCCTTCCAACACTATATAAATACCCACTTCCTCTCTTTTTCCTCACTCTTTCTCCCTTCTTACTTTTCCACTTCCTCTCTATTTTTTCCACTCTTTCTCCCCACTCACTTTTATCTGTTCACAACATCAACAACCCAGTGAAGCTTCATTCATCCCTTAACCCACTCAAGCTCCATTCTCATCTTTTTCAAAAAAAAAAAAAAGACAAGCTTTATTATCTCGGTACAAGACCAACTCGCACTCGCTCGCTAGCAACAAAATTACCTTCTTTGGCTCCCAGTGTGCTTCGTTCATGTACATATAAAAGTATCATGTTGATTTTGCCTAGGAGTTTTATTTCTTTTCTTAAATTTTAATGTTATTTATTATAAAATTAAATATAATTTTATTTTTGATTAGTTTGCGCCATGGATGGATTAATGTAAGATATGTTGTGGGAGATGCATTTTATAAATTATGAATTATGAATGATAATTTAGTCATGTTTATGTCATATTTGTTAGCACAATTTTAGTTATTTTTTTAATCCAATTACATATATTAATATAAACAAATATTCAATGCTCACTTAAGTATTATTTTAAATAAATGAATTTCAAAATATAAATAAAATAAATTTCAATTCCCACCAAAAATAAATTTAAAATTAATTTCGATTCCCGCCAAAATAAATATAAAGTAAATTTGAATTACCACCAAAACAAAATTAAAATAAATTTCAATTCCCACCAAAATAATTTCAAAAGAAATTTAAATTCCCGCCATAGAAATTTGAATTCATGCCATAAATTTCAATTACATATTTATTTATTTGTCATTTTTAAATAATAGATACCAGTCATGCTTTGAAAGTGTTTATGATAGATTTTAGTTGTGCATAATAATTTTTCATCAAAATACATATGACAGAATCATGATGGAAAATACGTCATGCAGTACATGACATATAAAAACTATCATCATATTTTCTTTACACTGGAATCAAAGACGATTGTTCAACCGTCATCCCATATGACAGATAAAGGTAAAAATGGTCAAAAACACCTTTTTTCTAGTAGTATGAATTATAAATCAAACAGAAATTGAATCAAGGATACTATGAACATATAACTAGGTAAATTAAATTCAAATTTGAAAGAAAAAGTAAAAGTACCTTTAAGAGTTTACCCACAAGACAGAGGAGATGCGAGTAGACATAAATTATTTGAAATTAGGTTGAAGCTGTAACTGCCAGGAGAGCAGTGGAGAAAAACTAGAAAATAAAGCTTGTTGAAAGAAAAAAAAAGGATTTTAATTTCTTTATATTTTTATTAAACATCATTTTGGATTTCTAATTCAATGCTAACATATTTGTGCTAAAATAAAGTAACGAAATTAACGGCAGATGTATTTATGCTATTTAAAATAGTATAATCAACAAAATATTTCTACGCTGTTAAAAATGTTTCAATCTGTGGCAAACATTATATGCCATCAAAAGTAATTTTTTTTGGCAATTATATTTTTTATGTCGTTAAATTAAGGTTATCTTATATATTTAACAGCACGTAATAAAAGCATACTGTTATTAATATTTTTTAACTGCACATATTTTAGACATGTCGTATTTGTTAACTTTTATGGCATTTACATGTTATATGCCGTCAAAATTCTGTCATGAAAAGCCACTTTTTCTTTTGTAGTGAAACTAAGTATCCCAACTGAGTAAGCATAGCATTATTTTTAATTTATAATCTAATATGATTCAAATATACTAAAAGCCTAATAATTCTTTGTTAGACTAGATGTATTACATATTAAGATTGGACCTTTATCTTATAGCATAATTTTGGGTAGTAAGTGTTGGGAAAATCGTTGGGCACAAAATTTCCCTATAAACAGATCAACAAGAAAGCAAAATAAAAGTGGAATAATAGCACACACAAATTGATAATGGAGTACAGATAATTACGCATACGTCTCCGGAGCTACTGCAAATCTTTTACTAAAGGAAGAATAATTTGCAGTGTTTACAAAACACTCACACCTCACAAGAATTTCACCCAAGAGTTTTTGATAAAAACTCTCAAAATTCTACTCTCTATTCACTCTCTCAAATTGCTGATTTTTGGGGATGATTTTCATTGCTACGAAAAAGCATATTTATAGGCTAGGAGAACAATTCATAGCCACACAGTTTTCTTCACCTGTCAAGCACCATACTAAAGACAATGGCCTAATTTCTCCACCCAAAATCAATATTAAATTCTTTATGTGGATGCCAAGTCATTTCCCACAATATAGAATGAATTGTTTATTCACAAATCTCCCACTTGAAAGCCAATTTAAATTTGTCTTCACACCTCAATCTGTGCAGCAGCTCTTCTCAAGTTTTGCCACTATTGCAGGCCAACTGAAGCTGAACACGACTTTAATTTATTAGTAGTCACTGTCTTTGTCAATATGTCTTCCAGATTTTGAGCTGCACTAATTTTTTTCAAGTTTCAAAATCCCATCTTCTAGAAGAGATCGGATAAAATGAGATCACAACTATATGTATTTCGTTCTGGAATGAAAAGATGGATTCTTTGCTAGATGGATAGCAGTCTGATTATCACAATATAAAACATTATGTTCTTGTTTCTTGCCTAACTCCTCCAAGAATCTTTGCAGCCAAACCATCTCCTTACTGGCTTCTGTAATAGTGATATATTCTGCTTCAGTTGTGGAGAGAGCAACTATCTTCTGCAGTTGAGAAACCCAACTTACTACAGCACTGCCTAGAGTACAAACATACCCAGCGTGCTCCTTCTGTTGTCAACATTTCTGGCTAAGTCAGCATCTACATAGCCTATTAGTGTCGTATTTCCACATTTAAAACAAAGTGCCCTGTCTATGGTACCTCACAGATATCTGAGGATCTGTTTGACTACTTCCCAGTGAACCTTACCTAGATTATTCATGTACCTACTAACAACTCCCACTGCTTGGGCAATATCTGGTTTGGTACAAACCATGGCATATATCAGACTTTGAATTGCTAAGGCAT
Source organism: Clausena lansium (assembly GCA_030449835.1). NCBI lineage: Eukaryota > Viridiplantae > Streptophyta > Magnoliopsida > Sapindales > Rutaceae > Clausena > Clausena lansium. Next base: position 28,863 of record JASUUF010000043.1, read on the forward strand.
ACGAAACTTTCACCATGTGTGCACATTCTTCCTTTGTCTGTGGTGATTGTTCTTTGGATAGTCTGAAATGAACACCGAAAGGTGTGTTGGGAAAGGAACCCATACAAGCAGCTATAAATTAAGCGAAAACAAACTCTTTCCCTCTTTGTGTGATTAAATTGGGATGTGTACCACAAATAAATAAGCAAAAAAAAATCAATAAAATCCAAAGTAATAAACCAACCACAAGAGACACAAATGTTTACGTGGAAAATCCAAAACGGGAAAAACCACGAGACCATAGTCCGATATAACCTTCCACTATATTAATAATGGGATTACAGCACAAATTCTTCTCTAGATAATACTAGAGGCTACCAATATCAAGAATATCAAAATCTTAGCTTACAGTAACAGCCTAAAATCTATCTCTCTAACAATAGGGTATCGCAAATAACAACCAATGAGAGGATAAAATAAAAATCAAGACCAATAGGATTGGAGAGGGCGATGCCAGGAACTTATCCTCCAAATTTGGGAGAAAACAGAGTTAAAATCACCTTCCAATTGATCAATCAAAGATTGAAATCACTATTCTCAAAACCAAAAAAAATGCCACTGTCTTTCTTTCCCTCTCTCATCTTTTTACGATTCAATTGTCTAGGGCTGCCGCTTGCTTTTGTTCTTTAAATAGCCAAATTTCATGGCAATTTTCATATAGCCCTTTCAAGTTTTCTTTAATTGCTTAAATACCCAAATTAATGGAACTTTGGGCTTGGGCCAACCAATGAGATAGACCCAACAAATCTCCCCCTCTAGATCATGTGGGGGGCATCACCAAGACCGCTCTATCCTTAGGTAATGACTTTGTCATCATATCTGATCCATTCTCCGTTGTGTGAATCTTCTCAAGCTTCAACTGTTTCTCCTCGAGCACGTCTCATATCTAATGATACCTCACATTAATATGCTTAGATTTCGAATGGTAAGTAGAATTCTTTGTCAAATGAATGGCACTCTGACTGTCGCAACACACAACATAGCTGTCTTCTTTCACACCCAACTCTTGTAAGAAATTCTTCATCCACAAGGTTTCTTTGCAACCTTCAGTGATTGCAATATACTCTGGTTCTGTGGTAGACAGAGTAACACACAGCTGAAGTCTGGATTGCCATAAAACTGCTCCCCCTGAAAATGTGAGCAAATATCCTGATAAGGATTTTCTGGAATCAACATCTCCTACCATATTTGCATTTGTGTACACTTGTAACACAGGTTTGTCACCACCAAAACATAAACATGCCTTGGAAGTGCCTCTGAGATATCTGAGAATCCACTTCACTGAGTCCAGTGTTCTTTGCCAGGATTAAAGAGAAACCGACTAACTATACCAATTGCATAAGCAACATCTGGCCTTGTGCAAACCATGGCGTACATTAAACTGCCAACTGTTGAAGTATAAGGAACTTCTCTCATCTCTTGCTTCTCTTTCTTACTTGTAGGACAATGTCGAAATTAAGCTTGAAATGGCCTGCAAGTGAAGAACAAATAGATTTTGCCTTGCTCATGTTAAATCTTTCAAGAACCCTTTCAACATATGTTTCTTGAGATAACTATAACTTCCCAGCTTTTCTGTCATGAGAAATCTTCATGCTAAGTATCTGCTTTACCGGTCCCAATTCCTTCATTGCAAAGGACTTGCTAAACTCTTTCTCCAGATTATCAATCTTACTAGTATCCTGGCCAACAGTCAACATGCCATCCACATAAAGCTATAGAATAATAAAATCATCATCATCAAGAGGGTATCTCAAATAACAACCAACGAGAGGATAAAATAAAATCCAAGACCAGTAGGATTGTAGAGGGCGATGCCATGAACTTACCCTCTAAATTTGGAAGAAAACGGAGTTAAAATCACCTTCCGATTGATCAATCAAAAATTGAAATTACTATTCTCAAAACCAAAAAAACGCCACTATCTTTCTCTCCCTCTCTCGTCTTTTTGCGATTCAATTGTCTAGGGCTGCCCCTTGCTTTTGCTCTTTAAATAGCCAAATTTCATGGCAATTTTCATATAACCCTTTTCAATTTTCTTTAATTGCTTAAATGCCCAAATTAATTGAACTTTGGGCTTGGGCCACCCAATGAGATGGACCCAACAAGGTGTATTCACTGTTTAGCATCTTGCATGTTGAACCTGAAGAGTACTTTATTGATGTACTCAGCTTGTGATAACAACAAAGTCCTCTACTTCGTGTCTCTTTTGATCCTCATTCTAAGATTCTGCTTTGCAGCGCCCAGATCTTTCATCGGGAACTGCTTCGACAATTTCTGCTTTAAATTTATAATCTCTTGTAGGCTCATTGTGTTACGCCACCTTCATTAATGATTCTACAAGGAAGGTGTGGGTTTATTTTCTGAAGAAGAAATCAGAAGTCTTTGATGCCTTCAGAAAATGAAAGGCCATTGTGGAAAATGAGACTGGTTTGATTCTACAAAGTGTATTAAGTGGTTACTGAACAAATATGTCATTCATTATTGGTTATTTAAAATTTAGATTTTGCTAAGTTACATTATATAAATTATTTAAGGGAGATTGCCAATTTCCCATTACTGTAATCATTATATACCACTTGCTCCCTGCTGATTTTATAATAGTTAATAACCCCCCCTGATAGTATAAATTTACAATATTACCCTTATTTTCAAATACACTTTCATTCATTTTATTATAAATTAAATAAATCATATGATTGGAAATTAAAATAAATAATTATTATAAAATAAATAATAAAATATTTTTCTTGTACTGTTTACATTTTAATTTTAAAATATTGTAAAATATTTATTATAAGAAAATGTTTATAAAATTAAAAATACAAGAAAAATATTTTATTATTAATTTTTTGTTCAAAAGAAAACATATTTTTCTTTTTTTAATACTAATTTTTTATTTTATTTTTTATTCTTATAATTTATTTAATTTATAATAAATATAAATAAAAATATATTTGAAAATAAGGGTAATATTGTAAACTTATGCTGTTATGGGAGTTATTGGTTATTATAAAACAGTATGGGGTAATTGGTATATATTGATTACAGTTGGGGGGAAATTGGCAATATCCCATTATTTAAACCCAAAAGTCAAGTGTAAAATGGATTGTCAAACTCTCTTTGATTAAGTTACATATATATAGCTTAGCTACATTCTTAAAATTTACATTTCATTGCCCGTAGATCACATTCGTATAATAAGTTTTGGGAAAAGGATACCTACACTTTCAAGATTTAGAGACTTTTTTTGACTAAAATACTCTTTTGTAGGTATTAACTAAAAAAATTGACTTTAATTTTTTTTAATAAATAAAAATGTAATTTAAATAGTTTAATTTGTCCAGTAGACTAATAATATTAGAATATTTTTAATATATAAAATAATTTTTAAAATGTAAATTATTATGTTTATTTTAATAATATATTTGTCTTTATTATAAAAATACTTTAAATAAATCTTTGGGTTAAATAGATTTTATAATAGTAATAATATTAAAATTATTTTATATAATATTGAAAATAATTTAAATTTTTAAATATTTATTTTGATATTATGGTTTTATTTAATATAAAATTTAGTTTAACATAATATAAGAATGTAAAGTATTTAAATATTTTTTTAAATTGAAATTATTTTAATATATATATATATTGTTATATTTATTTTAATGTTATATTTCTATTTATTATAAAATATTATAGTCAATTTTTTTGAGTTAATAATACCAAAGTGTATTATAGCCAAAAAAGGGTCTTAGTGTCTCTTATTTAAAAATTAAGGATTTACATTACTATTTCCCCAAACCTTGAGAGTATAAGTATCCTTTTACCATAAGTTATTAAAGAAATATATCCACAAAATATTCAAGTTACTGAAACTTAATTAATGGTAGCACTCAACTTCATATATATAGTTTTATATATATATAATCTTCATATTAATAGAATAAATTTCTTTTGTTTTCTTCAATCAGAATATAGACAGGATAAATAGGTCAACTTCACTTTATATTTGTGGTATCAACATTCGATCCAGCTAGGAATCAAAATAAAGTCAGATTCTATGAGTGGCACTGAAGATAAAAGCAGCACCGCAGAAAAAATATCTAAATAGCTTCACACAACCAAGAATTCATCAACCAACCTACCAACAAAATTTCATCACTTGAATATTCTTACTATTTTGTAGCTTGTGTGTGTTTGTTTGTGCTTAGTGTTGTTGATATGTCTATCAAGGAGAGAGATCCTCTTGTTGTTGGCCGTGTGGTTGGTGATGTTCTTGACAATTTTAGAAGAACAATTCCTCTCATGGTTACCTATTCAGGCAAGGATGTCAAGAATGGCTGTGAGCTCAAACCTTCTGCAGTTATCAACCAGCCTAAGGTTGAAATTTGTGGTGATGATCTCAGGAGTTTTTACACTTTGGTAATAATTAATACGCTTTTACTTTTGCTTCAATTAATTATGTTTTCTAGTGCTATTTTGTTTTGAGTATTATTTGTTACATCTTTCAGGTTATGGTGGGTCCTCATGCACCAAACCCAGGTGACCGCAGGCTGAGGGAGTACTTGCATTGGTAAGTAGTCTCTTGACTCTCTTCTAGACCTCTAACTAATACTCACACAATTGACACAGAGGGATTTTATGTATCTCTACTGTATGTAAAATGCCTCAATACAATTTGATTATGAGTTTTATAATTTGTTTTAATTTTTCTAAGTTAATTTGTAAGGGAATAAAAAATGTTAACAATTGTACTAATTAAATATTTTAACTTATTATTATATAAACAATTAATAACTTGTTATTTCTTTACCAATTAATATTTTTTGTAACTTTATAGATATTAGTCAACGGTAAATTCTAATAAATGAAGAAATTTATAGAATATTATTATAATTTAGTTTGGAAAATTAAATAATTAACAGGAATATTCTTAATCAAAAATTTATTTTCCATTAGTATTCAAATAATTGTTCCTTATAAAAAATATGTTTTATATGATTACTAATTTGTGTCCATTTTAATAATTAAAAAATAATATTTTTTTATTATTAAGCATTCCTAGTTTTAATAATTCACAATGATCATTCCTAGTTTTAATAATTCACAATGATTTATGTCATTAATTTGAATTATCCAAATTCATTAAGGGTAAAAACTGTGAAATTATGTTTAAAAAAAAATTTAAGAAATAGGATGTGTTGAATTATTTACAAACTATAGGGAATAAAGGGCTATTAAACTAAACTATAGGGATGAAAAGAACATTTACATGAACCATCTTACGGGAGAATGAATTATTCTCTCATATATATATATATATAATTCTGTAATTGTTTTACAATAGAAAATTAACTTTATTGCTAGTGAGTTTATTAATTTACTGTGCCATTGATCTAGGAATGAAATGATGTAGCATTTCTAAGAGATATAGGGCCAGTTTGGTAATGTTGTAGCTTTTAAAATAATTAATGTTAGCTGTGTTGTAGAAATAATCAGCTATGAAGAGAATCAGCTTAAGTGTTTGGTAAATTTTGTTTTCAGAAATACTGTGAGTTTTGAAAGTAGTTTTAGGTGTTTGATAAATCTTACCGTTAAATTACTGTAAAAAAATAAATGACTAAAATGAACATAATGTAGGATGAAATTTACTTATACATATAAAAATATGTACATATAGTATTTTTAATTGTGTATTATAATAATTTAATTAAAAATAAAATTTGTGCTATATTGATTTTATTTCTTTTATTTTTTATAATAAAAATTTATTGAAACATTAATTTTATTTCCAATTTGAATAACGATGGTTTTAGGTTTAGGTAATAATTGTAAGAATATTTATGGAATTATATTAAAGAATAAAATTGATTTTCAAAATCAGAATCTAAAAGCTACACCTTCCCTACTTTTCAAAATCAGTTGTAGGAGGGACAAAAGTGATTTTAAATTTTTTTACCAAACACTAAAATTAGTTTTTAAATTCTCAAAATCACTTTTAAGCCTCCCAAAAGTAATCCCAAACGGGCCCATAGGCAATTGAGATACTTAACGTTGAAAAATGTGAAGAGGTTTTTAGGCGAACAAGGACCCTTTCCTAGTCTTTTTTCCCTCCTAGTCTTTCAAATCTAGTGAAAAAATGGCTTAATTATAAATAAAGTGAAAAAGTTAAAATTCAAAATTCAATCTTAACCACTTATTTTCACTAAGATAGAATAGGAGAGAAACAAGACTAGGAGAGGATCCTAATCCTTTTTAGACAACATTAAAAAAAAAAAAAGACTTTTAATTTACTTTCACCATGAACAAGCAAAGTCTGTAACTAGTAAGCTAGATAAAGAAGCCGAAATATTCATGATCATGAAAGATACAGATTTGTTAGCTGTTGTCTATGATTTATTTATAAATGTTTTTCAAATAATGTTGTCCCTCTCTCTCTCTCTCTCTCTTTTCTCCACGTTAATCAGAAGTTTACTGATTTTTGTAAATGAAATTTCTGGTTGGTGACTGATATTCCTGAAACCACAAAGGCCAGCTTTTGGTGAGTGCCAGGCTTTATATTAATCAAAAATATTATTTGCATAGTTATACTTGAAAATGTGTTATGTCATGTTTTAGTTAGCTTTAGAGTGAGTTTGGTAATACTATAATTTTTAAAATGAATGTTGTAGTTGTATTATAGAAATAATCAACTGTGAAGAGAATCAATTAAATGTTTGATAAAACTTATTTTCAAAAGTATTGTACATTTTAAAAGCAATCGTATGTGTTAATAAATTATATTGTTAAATTGTTGTAATAATACAAATGACTGAAATAAACATAATATTAAATAAAATTTATTTACATATATATATGTTTTATTGTATATATATAATAATTGATAACTAAAATAAATATTTTCATTTTGTTATCTCAATATTACTGGTAATAATATTAATCCCTTTAAATTTTTTTATTTTATTTCCTAACAGAATAAGGATAATTTTAGATTTTTATAATATATGCATGCAAGGATTTATATGGAATTGTAATAAGTGTAAAACTGGTTCTCAAAATTAGATTTTGAAAAGCTACTCCTTCCATGCTTTTCAAAATTTACTGTAGGATAGGTGATTTTACCAAAAGTAATTTTTCAAAAAATTTACCAAACAACAAAATTAGCTTTTCACTTTTTAAAATCACGTTTAAGCCTCCTAAAAGTAATTCCAAACGACTCTTAGGGCCTGTTTGGGTTAGCTTTTGCTTTTGCTTCTACTTAAAAGTAAAAGATAAGTAAAAGCTCTAACTTATTTTTGCTATTGGATAACCATAGTAAAAGATCTTTTTTTTTTAATGAGAAGCTCTTTTTAAAGTGTTTGGATGACTATCTAAAAAAGACCTTTTAATCATTATAAAGTCATTAATACTCTTAAATATTTGAGTCCAACAAATATTTATCAAAGTTAAAAATCAATGACAAACAAAATAATTATTTGATCAATCTAGTTAAACTTTTACAAATTAAAGTACTGTTTTTCTTTATAAAAAAAAAAAGAAGAACAAAAATAGCTAGATTAAGTTTATCTAAGTATAAGTTTCCTAGTAATATTTATCAATAGACATATCAACAACACCAAAACAGAGCAAGAATAATAGAAAATCAATAAACACAATAGAATATAAAACAATTCGGCAAAACAATTCAGCAGTAATTGATGCCACAGCTACCAATATCTTCAAAATATTAAATATCAATTGTTGTAACTTTAATTTCAGATACTTGTTACTGCGCATGCACGTCATATAATATGCAGATCAAACAATATTCTTCATTCTGAACAATTCGAACTAAATGCAATTCCTCACTTTACATTCTAAACAATAACACTTCTATATGCCCACATGAATAAAAACACATGTGAAATAAACAAAAACTTTATAAATTAACAATACAAAATTAATTAAATTTAATTCGGCAACTTAACTTCTACTCCATAATCCACCAATTCGCAAAATATTATTCTTCGTTCCAAGTCAACTTTATAAATTTACTTCAAAAAATAATTAAATAAAGCATAACCAAATGGACAAAGAATCAAAGTATGAGATTTCCATAAAATTCCGTATAATCAAAGTATGATATTTCCGTATATTAAAAAATTAAAAATAAGATGCAAATCAAAGCATGAGATTACAAAAAAAAATTCTTAAAGCATGAGATTACAAAAAAAATTCTTAGTTTAAAGAAGATTGGTGTGGTGATTGTGCTCCTTCTGTTTTTTTTTTTTTTTTTGGGTTGAACAATGAAGAGGCAAAACAAGAAAAATCCATAAGAAATAGGGTTTAAAGGTTTGGATATGGATGTAATATTTTTTTGTTCCTTTTTTAATTTAAGATTAGTTTAGGAATTATGAAAAGTGTAATAAATAAGAAAATAGCTTCTCAAAAGACCTTTTGGGAAAAGCTAAAAATCCTGACTTCTCCCAAAAGATCTTTTGGATTTAAAAAATAACTTTTGGTTTGACAGCCAAAGGTCCCAAACAGCCCCAAAAGACCTTTTTAAATTGTAAAAGCCAAAAAAAACTTAATTAAGCTAACCCAAACAGGCACTTAATCTTTCTTCTAGTCCTTATGGACTCCATGCCGCAAAGGCTAAAATATCTCGTCATTAATTAATTTTCATTTACTGTTATTTATTTATTTTTAAAACCTCCATTAATCTCAATCATCTAATCTCACAAAAGTTTTGTTTTGTTTTTCCTTTTTTTTTTTTTTTTTTTTTTGGGTGTGGAAGCCATGGATTGAAAACCAATTCAACTATTTTCGTTTTTTCCTTCCTGCTGACAAAACTGTCAAATCTGTCAGGGTTTCTGACTTTCTGTGTATCTACTACACTGCCGAGTCATACTTGGCTAGGGTCTCACATAATATTTCCTACAGATTACTATGTCTCTCGTTAAGACAAGCTAAAATTAATCAATATTTATGTTCAACTAACATTTGCATGCATGCAGGGAAAGAGATTGTGAGCTACGAAAGCCCTAGGCCAACGGTGGGGATTCTCAGGTTTGTTTTCGTGTCGTTCCGGCAACATGGAAAGCAGAATGTGTATGCTCCGGGGTGGCGTCAGAACTTCAACTCCAAGGATTTCGCTGAGCTTTACAATCTTGGATCTCCGGTGGCTGCTGTCTACTTCAACTGCCAGAGGGAGACCGGATCCAGCGCCAGCCAAAGGCCTGTCAAAAAATGATCCATGCATTCCTGGATATCAAATTATATATATAATGATCAAAAGCAGGGCAAAGTCCTCTATCCATATATATATGTCTTAATAAATATATATAAATGCATATATGTCTTAATAAATTATTTTATATATATAATTATGAAAGTCATGAAATAAAAGCGAGCTAGTGGTAAATATGTCTTAATTAGTCTTCCTCTCGTGGTTTCTCACTTTATTGTAAGGTACTATGAAGTTACATACTTCATATTGTGAGAGAAAGGAAAATTGTTGTCTTATGTACACAATCAATTAGACATATAGTAATAAAAAGAGACGGAAGTATACGATAAATAAAGGTATAATTCTCTTATCCCTACTATCTATGTGATTGAGTTTTTATGGATATTTACGTTTATATGTGGATTAATTATTTGAATATTGATGTATGCATGTAAGATCATTGAATTATATATATATATATATATAATTGAGGGAACACAACATATGAAGTTAGAATAAATAACTATAACCTTAAAGGTAGCATATTTCAAAATTTTTTACTAAAAAAATGTGTTATAAATTTTTTTATGTATGCTTATTTCACAATTTCAATTATTTTGTCACTCTACCTTTTTTTTATAAAAAAATCAAGATTGAGGATTGAGGCAATTGTTCTCAAGGGTTGAGGATTGCTTAAAAAAAATAACACTTTTAGAGTCCCTACTATTACCTAGTTAATAACACATTTTGGATTGTTTGAAATTAATGGCTCAAAATTAGTATCAAAATTTTAAGTCAAAATTTTAAATTGAAATAACCCCACCCACCCTATATATATAACCTATATTTCCATAAACCCTACTTTGTAAATGACAATGTTAATATATTCCTCATACGTTCAGCAGTATCCAAAAATTTATAAGCTCATTTATTTTTATACAGTACTTTTATCTTTAAATAGTTTATTATTGAGTTTTAAACAAGAAGCATTAATTGAAATTTCATTGTAATTATATGTTATTTTTCTCTTACTTGTGTTCCCAATTAAAGAAATTGATGATTGAAGGGCTTATTTTTATTGATCATAAATTACTTGTACAATGCTTTCTTATATAAAAGACGGGTACGAGAACTATAGAAAGATTTCTATAGTTTAGGAAAATAATAAAAGACAATTATAATACAATCAAAATTACAGCTTGCAACCATTATTATCTTCCACAATCTTGGCTGATTTGCATATATTGATGATGGTTCCTTTCCTTATTATTTGTTGATGCTGATGATTTCTTTCCTTATCATCCCCCGTCAATGTGGCGTGTGGAATGGCTTCTACACCCAGATTGCTTCAAAATCTAACGAAAGGATATTTGCCAAGGGCTTAGTGAAGACATCTGCTACTTGCAAAGTTGTAGGCATATAACGTGGGACAATGGCACTAATGGCAAATTTCTCTCTAACAAAGTGGTAATCCATTTCAATATGCTTGGATCGAGCATGGAAAACTAGATTAGCAGACATGTGAAATGCGCTAATGTTGTCACAAAATAGCTGAGGTGGTTTGTGTAGAGATACGCCAATATCTCGAAGAAGAAAAGTTAACCAAGTTATCTCGGCAGCAATTGATGCAAGTGAGCGATACTCCGATTCAGAGCTGTATCTTGACACTATAGGTTGTCTTTTGGAGGACCATGAAATACAATTTGCACCTAGGAAAATGCAGTAGCCAGTAGTACTGCGGCGGGTGACTGTACATCCTCCCCAATCAGTATCACAAAATCCATTAAGACTTAGAGTGCTTTTGTGAAGATATCGAATGCCGTAGTCCATTGTGCCCTTTAGATACCGTAATATCCTTTTGACAGAACGAAGATTGCCTGCCGTGGGTTCTTGAAAATTTTGGCAGACCATATTAACAGCGTGTACAATGTCTAGTGAGAGAAAGTCAAATATTATAACCCTCTAACAAGACGTCGATATTCGGTTGGATACGTTGGGGTGCTATCAAACTCTGTCGGTAGTAGCTTTATAGCCATTGGGGTAGCCAAATGTGACCATTCCAACATCTCTGCACGAGCTAGCAAGTCTATGGCATACTTGGTTTGGCTTATAAAAGTACCGCTGTTGTAGAATTTAAATGATGTCAACGTGCAAGCGGACACAACAAGTAGTAATAGTGATGAGTAATCAGATCGCCTCCATAGGGATTGATCTATTGTAACTTGCTACAGCAATCTTATAATGTAAATTTTAGCTAAGTACTTAAACAAGGATAAATTTTTTAGATTAAAGACCTACAGAAATTAAAAAGTGCAATAAAATAAATGCAGTAAACTAAAGCTACGTCACACACAAAGATACACTCAATGACAAAGGGCTGGTTGGATTGTAAACTTACTTAATGGTTTTGACTCTTTCTCACTTAAGGCTCTGTTGCTACAGCACCTACTGCAGCACTGGGTAGAATTACTCATGCATCCTCAGCGGTCGTTTGTTGGACATCTTATATCTAAAAGCAACCTAACAATGACCAGTTGCTAAGCCCACATCTAGATATAGCATTACTCGTTCTAGGTTCCCTTAACCCTACAATGTGACTACCTATGTCTAGTTCATCACAAATTCTAGATTAGGCATGGCCTTGTTCAAATAGAGATAAACTCAACTTCGGAAACTCACTCTAGAATCATGTATTGTCTTGGCTAGATCCACTAGGTCAGACCTTTTTTAGGTTCTTTCCTAGCTTGTATCTGCTAAATGGGTGGTCAGTTGAAATAGAGAATTACAACACATATAACCAAGGCAAAATGCTACAGCATCCACTCAGTAACACAATATATGAGTCAAATAAGCATCAAGTTCATTTAAGAGTTTAGCTTATGATGATCTTTAAAATAGTAAAAGCATAAAAGTTTGTCATCAAATACATTATCAAGGAGAGATTTAAAACAAATAAACACAAAGATAAAGTTGAAATACAACAAAGAAGGAAGTGTCACGCTTCAATCTTGGACTATCCCCTCTTGTTCTTCTCGAATGCTCCTATGTTTAGCTCAGAAAATCTCCTTGATTCTTGTGAGTGACGGCTGTAAATGATGATGAATGATGGTGGGTTAGAGTGGCTGCTCATGGGTGATGATAATGGACAATGGATGATGAATGATGAATATGGATGATGGTGGCTTCCTTAAAATGCCTTTTTATATCTTGGAATTAGGGCACACCTAAGAGGAAATGAGGATACTTGTCATCCTTTGATATCCTAGGACCACATGGTATTTTGTGTGCTGGTGATAGTGGCAGCAATGGCTGCAGTAGGCTTTGTCTGCTGACGTGTGACAGGCTGGACAGTCCTTTTTGTCTTTCTGTTTTACTCCCGGGTTGCTACAGCAACTCTCTAGCATTCTCTCTTATTTATGCTTAGTTTTGTTAATGTGCAGACCAAGCTTTTGTTGCTTTCTGTGGTCATCCTTTGTTTAAATGTCCGTGCTTGACAAAGACAATAGAATATTCTGCTATAGCAGATTCTGTCGGCTAGCATGCAAGCTGTCTTGTCAGTACATGCTTCTGGATTGCTGCAGCATTTGCTACAGCATCTTCTCTGACTCAGACTTGTTTTAGTTCACCTGTAGACAAGTCTTTTGTCTTTTTCTGCAAGCCTGTGGCTACAGCATGTGATCCTTCTTCTATAGCATCCTTTGTCCAACCTTAAGCTTTTGGGATCACCTACAATTATGCACAAAATAAGGGCATGAAATGGTCTTCCACACATCATTTTATTACAACTAAGATTAAATACATGCACATACAAAAATGTAATAAAAATATAATAAAAACTTCATCATTTACTCTCTAAGTAATGTAAGTTTTAGTCTAAATATGGCATGATAACTCTCATTACATAGAGTTATCAACTGCCTAAAAAATGCTTAATTTCAAGACCAAGAAAATACCGAAGCTTACCAAGATCTTTTAAGGCAAACTCCATGCTTAGCCTTTGAATAAGCAATGCCAAGATAATCTTCATTATTTCCTGTAAGAACTACGTCATCCATGCAAACTAGCATCAAAACAATTATTTCTCCCTTTCTAAGAATGAATAGAGATGGATCAGCTTTGCTACAAAGAAAAACCAACATGAAGAAGAAACTGCGACAAACGATCAAACCAAGCACGTGGTGCTTGCTTTAGACCATATAATGGCCTATTAAGTTTGCAAACCCTGTTTGGAAATTTTGAATCTTGGAACCCCAAAGGTTGCTCCATATATACTGTTTCCTTAAGAAATCCATGGAGAAAAGTGTTCTTGACCTCAAGTTGTCTCATGGACCACTTTAAAGAAGCAACTATGGCAAGAATTAACATTATCACTGTAGGCTTCACAATGGGACTAAAGGTCTCGTCATAATCCAAACCATGAACCTAACTATACCGTTGAGCCACAAGGAGAGCTTTAAATCTGTCCATTGTGCCTTCTTCATTAAATTTCGTTCTAAAAACCCACTTTGACCCAACTATGTTCACACCTGTAGGTCGATCAAATAAGGTCCATGTATTGTTGCTCTTCAATGCTTCAATTTCATCATTCATAGCCTTTAGCCAGCATGGTATTTTCAAGGCTGTCTTGTATGACTTTGGTTCTGAAATTGAGAGAGCAAATTCTGTTGTGAGCGCCATCTAATCAGCCAATGTAGGATTGTTGCGTAATTTTTGCCTTGTAACCATCTAATGGTGATTTTTTGATGTCGATGAGGTAATTTCTTGCTTCTTTGGAATGACTAAGTCAATGAACAATTTATCACCAATGCCATTTGGATCATGAACATGAAAAATCTAACCATTTTTCTCGGTAAGTTCAGTGCTTGTAGAATTAGTGGATATGTCTTCTTTTTCTAATTTACGTGAGGGATTATCATTGCTGGTTTCAGGTTCTGCTGGCTCAAGATTCAATTGGTTTTACCCTTTAAGAAAGAAATCTGAATTTTATGAGTGTTTCTTGAGGTTTCAAAAATTTGTAGAAAATCAAAACTTTCTAAAGTGATGGTGGTGGTGAGTTTAAATCACATGATTTTGAAAATCATTTAATTCAATGTGGAATCTTGCATCAATTTTCTTGTCCACACACTCCGAAGCAAAATGGCATTGCCGAAAGGAAGCACAGACATTTGGTTGAAACAGGATTAACTCTTTTATTTCAAGCAAATTTGCCGCTAAAATTATGGGTTGAGACATTTATGACAGCAACTCATTTAATTAATCGAACGTCGTCATCTTCTCTTAAGATGGAGACTCCATTCCACAACTTGTATGAAAGAGATCCTAATTACAATAGTTTAAGGGTATTTGGGTGTAGATGCTTTCCTTATTTAAAGAAATACAACAAAAATAAGTTTGAAAGAAAGACATATCCCTGCATTTTCATACCATAAAGAAATTGATGATTTAAGGGCTTATTTTTATTGATCATTACTTGTACAATGCTTTCTTATATAAAAGACGGGTATGAGAACTATAGAAAGATTTCTAAAGTTTTGGAAAATAATAAAAGACAATTATAATACAATCAAAATTACAGCTTTCAACCATTATTATCTTCCACAATCTTGGCTGATTTGCCTTAGCTGATTTGCAAATATTGATGATGATTCTTTTCCTTATTATTTGATTGCATATATTGTTGATGTCGATGATTTCTTTCCTTATCACCAATATTTGAGCCTTAACTTGTTATGCGTCATTCATCTATTAGATGATGAATTTCATAACTTGTAAAATGACTATTCTTCCATTCAATAGTTGAAGGCCGCATCAGTTAAGACTCAAAATAGAATTTAAATGTTCAGACCTAGCATTACTCTAAAAAAAATGTGTATGTAATTTCCATTTAACATTATGTCCATTTTAATTATTTATATTGGTACATTATCTTAATAATAAAATTTACCAAATATAAAACACTACTTTTAAAACTCACAATATGAAAATATATATCTATATATATCTAAAAACTTAAATTTATTTTTATTTTGATGTAATGAAACCACATTTTAATAATATAATTTACTAAGTTTGCACACTCTACTTTCAAACACACTCTCAGCAACCTAGTTTGCCCAACATCTAAGTATTTTTTTGTTCAGTTGATTATTTCATCAACCCAACATAATTAATTTATTTATAAACAGTAGAAAACCCAAACTAGCCATAACTCTTAAGAAATATCTCTCCCAACTTATTTCTTAGCTGTGGATTCGGATTATTGTTGGTCTTTTTTTGGACTAAGAAATGTTGTAGGTTTGGGCCCTTGGGCTCGGTGGCTATTGTAAAGTTGGCATAGGGTCAGGTCAAGGAAAACCCAAGCAATACATTATACAAGTTTTGTTTTGTTATTGTTTTTGTTTCATTTTGCCCCTTTAATTCGGGAAAGATAATAATTTTGGAAGTGTGATTTTGGTTTAATGAGAAAAAAGAGAGTAAATCGTAACCCTTGAATTTTGTTATTATTATGTGTTCTAGAATCTTAAAGTCAATCATTTGTGTATAATTAATAAAGAATCCTTAAATTTTAGGGAAATTATCAATCATATACTCTTAAGTGACACTTTTATCAAACGTGCGACAACATTTTTCACATCTATTACTCGTATACCCTAAGTAGTCAAAACGTTTCTGGCATTCACCAATCCGTTACCTTTCATTAGAATATGCTGGCATCATAGGGGTAGTGTGGTCTTTTACTATAGGAGAACTGTGATAAAAAATGACATGTCGTCTTCTTTAAGTGAAATGACAACATTTTATCGGACGACATGTCGTTTCACGATAATATTACCGGATGACATGTTATCTGGACGATATATCATTTCATAACTAGAAAAAAAAACTTAAACAAGAGGAAACAAGCACAACACACACTACCGGATCTCTTTTTCTCTTCTTCTCTTCACACACATATACAACACAAAAGCAAATGGGAAGACGGTAACACACCACCACAGCGACAACACTTACGATTGAAGACGGCATGTGATAACTCCATGAAATGAGAGTTATCATAACACTTTTAGACCTAAATCAATATTACTTAGAGAGTAAATGATTATTTTTCATCCCATTTTTAGTTATATTTTGCATGAACACTTGTTTTAACTTAAGTATAATAATTTGGTATGTTTGACTCAATTTTTGCTCTAATTTAATCTATTATTGTAGGTGGCCCAAAAACCTATGTTATGTGGAAGAACGTTAAGGAAGAAGACCGTCATTGCTGCAGCAACAGGCTTGAAGAAGATAGCAAAAAACTTCTATGCAGATGAACAAACACAAGTAAGAATCAGATCATATGCTTTAACACTTGCTACAGCACTGCAGAGCAAACATGACAGCACATGTACCAGTTGATTATTTTGCTGACACGGACAGGTGCAAACAAAGTAGGGCTAATGTGGCAAACAACACAAAGAATGTGTGATACAAGAATGCTAAAGATGTAGAGAGATCCGCATATCTTATTGGGTAACCCTAATTACAAGCTATAAAAAGAAAACACGGGCAGCAGAGAGTAGAAAAAAAAATACACAGTCATCACACACTCAACAAGAGGGAATCAAGTAGAGTTCAGATTGGGAAAAGAAGGTACTGCAAGAGGAAGAATGATAAAACTTGAAGATTCAAGCATGATATCTCAACCCTTTTTGCGATTCAACCTGATTCTTATATCAATTGGTTGTATTTCTTCTTTTGCTGATGTATTTCATGATGCTATTATTTATTTAAAGATTATTATGAACTAAATTTTTATGTAGTTGGATCTTGAACAAGCTTGATGATTAATTGACTTATATATGTAAGTTGCTCAGTAATTGCAATAGCATTTTGTTTTGATTTTATTTATTGCAAATCTTTATTTTGGTTGACCACCCATTTAGATGATACTAGTTAAGAAAGAACCTCAAAAAGGTCTGACTTAATGAAACAAATCAAGGCAATACATGGTTTTAGATTGAGTTTCATGAGTTGAGATGAATCTCAATTTGAATGGGGTTGGTAGTGTTGTTAGGGTACACCAAATTTAAAACCTTACTAATAATATAAATAGCTAATATGGGCAAGTAAGGATCGATCCCATGAAGACTAGTTAGTTTTATTTATTATCAACTCTAAAATAAAGACTAAAAATAATAATAATAATAGTAAATAAATAAATAAAAGGGGGTTTTATGAATTTTTAAGTAGATGGCACAAAATAAAGAAATTAAAACTACTAAATTTATAATTTAATAAAAACTCTAATTAAATGAGAAAGAAGTAATAATAATGAAAACTTTGGTCAAAGGATCATTCGCCACCACCAAACGTGCATAGAATATTCATTCTATCATCAATTTCCATTGAAACTATCAACCGTAGACAACAATAAGCTCTGTTAATCCATATCTTTCCTTACTGAGTCATTAGGCAAAACAAGCTATTCACCTAATCTCTAACCATTAAATAATTTAGAAAAAGCTCTCTAAATTTAAGATAATGAAAGCATTAAGCAGAGAAAGATTTTAGGTGGATCTAGGCAATAAACACACAAGGTCGGATTATTTAACCTAGGTTATGTTCTCCAATTGAAATCACGGATTCCAATCTGCTACTAATGATTAAAATATCAAGACAATTACGGATCAAGAATTTTAATCTAGCAATAGAATTTATTCAAGCCCTATCTAATTGGCCACTTAAACAAGTCAAAAATAAAATCATAAACATTAATAACAGAAGAACATAAACAATCTCAATTAAAGAAATTTAATAATAGAAATTAATTATTAATTAAATAGCATGTCTAGGGTTTTGAATTCACCCTCAACCAAATAGAAAATTCAGCCTAACATAATTAAATTGGGAATAAAATTGTGATAAAACCAGTCATGGGAAATAATTCAAGAGACTGGCTTTGCTCCAAATTAATTCCTTCGACTTCTCTTTATTTTTCCTCTGCCCGCGGCTGCTGCTTCTCGGGTTTGTGTCTTGAATTTTGCGGCTGCTGCTTGTCTTTAATTCTTGGCTGCCGAATTCTTTTGCTTCAATTTCCGCTTGTCCAATTTAAAGTCAATGCTTAGATTCTTCTTCACGTGATGGCCAAAAGGAACTTATGCATGTGCATGAATTGGCTTCGGTTTTATTGGCTTCCATAATAGCCATGCACATGCAATTAGTTTCCTATAATGTAAGCCATGCATGATAATTTAATTAAATCAAATATTCCTTGACTTGATTCAATTAAATCTCTTTATTTCTTTCCTCTTTTGATTATTCTGAGTAGATTTCCTCCCGAATATTCCGATTTAATTCCTCTTTAATTCCAAAATATACCTAAAATAATAAAATATAAAAATGAAGACCAAAAATTAATATAATAAAATATAATTTAATAAAATAACTAAATTAAAAATTAACTAAAATAATTATAACATATAATATCAAAACAAGAAAAAGATGGAGGAATTAATAATAAAATATATAGAAAATATGCGCTTATCAAGGGTCATGCTTGATCTAAGATAAGTGAAGAACTAGATATAGGGATTCACCTTGTAGGGTATATGGAAGTTGAAATGTGTAATGTTGTGTCTAAGATTAGCCGAACAACTAGTCATTATTAGGTTGCTCATAGATCCAAAATGCGAAAGTTGCGGGTGTATGAGTAATTCTACCTAGTACTGTAGTCAATGTTGTACAACTATATGTCAATTGAATAATAGTCAATTATCATTCAGTCAGTCTTAGAATCCAACTACTACTACTATCCATTGAGAAATCTTTTGTGTTGATTTTAATTTTATTAGTTTTATTTAGTTTATTGCAGTCTTAATTTTAATAAATTGTCACTCTTATCACTCGTTTCCTTTATTTAGTTTACAAAAATTGAACTGATATTATTGCTATAACAAGTCCTTTAACATCAATCCCTGTGGAGATTATCTTGAATACTTATCATTATATTACTTGTTGTGTACACTTGCATATTGACACCCATTGCATAAAATGCGCATTAAGTTTTTGCCGCTGTTTCTGGGGATTGATTGCATATTGTGATTTACGAAATCAATTTTATTTGGTGCCAATTTTAGTTTCATTTTAATTTATTTACTGTGTTGACAGAATTGCTCTAGCAACCTTTGCATGCGCAAGTACAAACATGTTGAATTTCAATTTGATCTAAAAATCGAAAGAATGGCAAGGAGGCTGAGAAAAGAGAATATAGGTCAAAGTCTAGTTGAAAACATGGCTGGTATACAGAATATGGGAGATAACATAATTAATGTTCAAAGAGATAATCCTCCTCACATCTTAGGTCCAATCAATGCACAAAGAGTTGAAGAAGGTCAGAATGGGCAAAGGAATCCTAGATGATCAATTTACTCCTCACATCTTAGTATTTTTTGACTGATCCTGAGGAGGCCCATAATCCACTACCTCTGATGCCATGATTGATAGTTTTGATGGGCAGAGGGCTGCCAGTTCTACACGGGATTTTTCTTTGGTTATGGGTCGGAAATGCCGTAACACTCATAGGCGGATTAAGGGTGGGTCCCCCTTTTCACAATGATTAGTACACTTATATGGAATATTATGGGGATTAGTAAGGCCCCCGCTGTCCGTAGGTTGCGGAAGTTGATTTGAACTCATAGGCTGGCATTAGTTTGTATTCTTGAGCCTTTCCTAGTGACTGATCGACTGGAGGGTACTCAGATTCGGATTGGTATGGATCATGCTATTTCATCCCAGTCTGGGAAGATTTGGGTTTCTGGTCTGCGCCTTTCTCGATGGATCTTATTCAGGATATGGGTCAGGTGATCCATTGTCGGGTTAGTCACTCTTTATTCCCTAACCTTGTTTTTATATCTTATGTTTATGCGAGTTATTTTATGCCTATATGGGAGGATTTATGGGACGCTCTTGTGTCTTTTACTGACCGCCATAATGGCCCTTGGTTGGTGGGTGGGGATTTTAACATTACGCAGTATGTTTCAAAGATTTCTGGGGGGCATGCTAAGCCACATGGGGCTATTGATGCTTTTAATTTGGTTTTGTTAGACTGTGGGTTGAAGGATGCAGGGCTTGATGGCAGTCCTTTTAATTGGACTAATGGGCGCATTTGGAGGCATTTGGATAGGGTCGTGTATAATGCCCAGTGGTTTGCTTTCTTTTATGTATTTCGAGTTACTCGCCTAAATTGCACTGGCTCCGACCATTCCCCTTTACTGTTATCTAGTGATAGGGTTGCAGCCAGAAGGCCTTCCAGTTTCAAATTCTTACATGTCTGGCTTAAGCACCCTGGTTTTATTGATATTGTGAGGCAGTCTTGGGTTGCTCCAGTGTCTGGTATTAGGATGAGAGCTTTTCAACAAAAGCTTGTTCGATTGATGCTCTACTAAAAGGTTGGAATAAGGAGGTTTTTAGTAACGTGTTTGATCGGGTTAAGGAGGCTGAGTCGGAGGTAGCTCAGAGGGAGAGGCAGTATGATGTTTCTAGTTCTACTGAAGACCGTGTAGTTTTTTCTGAGGCTCGAGCTCGGTTGTAGCATACTTTACTTTGTAAGGAGATTTTTCTGCGACAGCAGTCTAGTGTTCGCTGGGTCAAAAAAGGGGATGCTAATACCCGATTTTTCCATGCGATGATTCGGAAGAAGCATCAATTGGATTTATGAGCCTTCTGCTGTGGCTGCGTATGCGACTGATTTCTTTCAGAGATTATTAGTATGAGGCCCTAGTCAATTTTGTCAATTTGATTTTGATTTTATCCCATCTCTTGTGTCAGTGGAGGATGATGTAGATTTGTGTAGAGAGCCAGATATGGATGAGCTACAACGGGTGGTCTTTTTTATTAACCTTGATAATGCTCTGGGTCTTGATGGCTTTTATAGTAGATTTTATCAGTCTTGTTGGGATATTATTTTTGGTGATTTATTGGCTGCTGTTGATGATTATTTCTAGGCTTCTAGAGTACTCTATTGGTTCTTCTTCCTAAAAAGGACTCCCCTATTTCTTAGGCAAATTTTCGGCCGATTAGTTTGTATAATATGAGTAACAAGGTCCTGACCAAGTTGCTTGTTATGCTATTGGCTGCCATTTTATAATTATCTCTCCTTCTCATGGTGGTTTTGTGCCTGGTATGGTTATTCATGATAATGTTCTGCTGGTTCAGGAGCTAGTTCATGATCTTAATCGACGTACTCGGGGGAGTAATGTGGTGCTGAAGCTTGATATGGCTAAGGCATAAGATCTGATGTCGTGGTCTTTTGTTATTCAGATGCTGCGGTGTTTTGGTTTTTCTAAGCAGTGGATTTCTTTAGTTCGCCGGGCTATCTATGGACCCTGGTTTTCAGTGTTGGTTAATGAGGTCAGTCATGGGTTTTTTCAATCTCAAGGTGATCTTTTATCTCCGTGTCTCTTTATTATTGCTGCTGAGTTCCTTTCCCAGGGATTAGATCACTTGTATTCCCAGTATCCATCATTGAGGTATTATCATGTCGCGCATGTTCATGTCTCCCATTTGAGCTTTGCAAATGACATTGTTATTTTTTCAAATGGGAGCTGGTCTAGCCTCATGAGGCTTATGGATTTCCTCCATCATTATGAGGCAGTCTCGAGGCAGTCTCGGGGCAGCTGATTAGTCAGGCTAAGAGCAGTTTCTATATTAGGGGTTCAGCTTCAACCTCACACAGGGCTATTATACATTCTGTCACAAGCTTTCAGCAGCGACAGCTTCTGTTTACCTATCTTGGGTGCCCGGTTTATGTGGGGAGACTCAAGATTGCTTATTTTGATGACCTGATTCGGAAGGTCAGGGGTAGGATTTCTGGATGGGCTAATAGATTGCTTTCTTTTGGTAGGAAGCTGGTTCTGATTCGTCATGTTTTGTCTTCTATGTCGTTGCATCTGTTTCATGTTTTGCAACCGTCAATAGTTGTTGTTCAACATTTAGAGAGGATGTTCACTCAATTTTTATGGGGTGACTCTGAGTCTAGAAGGAGGATTCATTGGTGTCATTGGCCGGCGTTTTGTTGTTCGGTTGAGGAGGGGGATCTTGGTTTTCGGTCGTTTGGTGATCTGGCTAAGGCTTTTAAGCTTAAGCTTTGGTGGAGGTTTAAGGAGCAGCAATCTTTGTGGGCTTCTTACATGAAGTCTAAGTATTACAAGACTGCTCATCTGTGAGTGGTGCGCTTTAGATATCCGGCCATCTTTTCTTTGGCGACGGCTTTACAACAAGAAATTTGACTTTTTAAGACGATATGTTTTACAACACTTTGAAATTTGGTAACGAAATGGTATTTTTGTGACGAATTTATGAAATCGTATCCAATAATTTTGTCCTGACTTGTGTTATATTCCGTGACCAATAATTTTTGTTTGGGACATAATATTTGGTCTCTGACTCAACGTTTTTGTGACAAATATTATTTTTGTCACAGAAAAACATATTATTTTAGCGTAAAAATTTCCCTCCAAATTTATAACATTTTGGGACAATATTTCATCATTTATAACAAAATAAATGGTTTTAGAATATAAGCGATGATACTATTTTGTAATTAAAAAATAAGTGTAAATTTAACTAAACTATCCATGACACATATATTAGTCTCTAAAGCTATTTTAATTTCTTATAATTTTAAGACCCCATTTTTTGTCATAAATGAATAATTACAGTGACAAAACTAAAAGTAGTAGCTGAAAGTTTTGTCTTGAAGAATATTGTATTTTTGTGACCAAGTTATTTCTTTCCTGAGATGTACTATTTGGTATCTGATTTAATGTTTTTGTGACAAATATTATTCTAGTCGAAAAAAATAATTTTTTTGGGACACAAAATCTCAAAAAATTGAACATTTTGGGACAATATTTCATCATTTATGATAAAATAAATGGTCGCGAAATATAATTATAGGTGGCAAAATTGTTTTGTAACTGAAAACAATAAGTGTAAATTTAAGGAAACCATCAATGACACATAATATTAGTCTCTAAAGATATTATGATTTCTTATAATTTTAAGACCTGATTTTTTAGTCCTAGATGAGTCATTAGGGTCACAAAACTAAAAATAGTAGCTAAAAATTTTGTATTGGATAACATTATTTTTTTTATGACCAATTTATTTATTTCTTGAGACGTATTGCTTGGTCTCAACTTTTGTAATAAACATTATTTTAGTCGCAAAAAGAAAAGTTTTTTTTCTCTTTTTGCACAAAAGCTCCCTTGAAAAATTAAACATGCTAGGATGATATTATTAATAGTCACAAAACATAATCATAAGTGAGAAACTATTGCGTAATTAGAAAACAGGTGTAAATTTAGGGAAACTCTTAGTAACACATAACATTAGTTTCCAAAGTTATAACTTTAAGACCCTTTTTTTTTTGTCACAAATGAGCAATTACAATGACAAAATTTAAAAAAAATAAAGTAGTTGAAAGTTTTATCTTCATTAATTTAACCAATATATTTTGTTATTATTATTTTATCTGGACAAAATTTTAACTCTCGTGACTAGATTTTTCCTAATTGTTACTTTTCAGCAATCTAAAAAATGATCGAAAAGAATTGAACACAATTACTAATAATAAATGGTAGAACACGAACACTTTGTTAGAATTTATGTATGTATTCTTATCACATCAATTTGCATATAAAAGGATTGACTGGCTTTTCAAATAATTCTCTCATCCACAATCCTTCGTATTGACAAATTTGTATAACTTGTCTGTAATATATTATTATTTTAACAAATTGGCCAATTACAAACCTTTTAGTTTTATTTTATTTGAAAATATTTAACCATCTCAAATTTCGGGTAGCTTATGAAATTGTCATATGTGCAGGGCACTCCTTTTGTTTTATTTAATTGTATGCAACATACTAACTTTAGTTTATACATAATGACTTATAATAAAATGTAATTAAAAGGTTAGACAAAATTATTTTTATGTATGTATAAACAATTAATCGGTTTCACCATTATAAAAAAAAAAAAAAAAAGGTAAGACAAAACAATACTCTTCTTGGGATCAAGCAAGAGAAAACAAAACCATCCAAACTCAGTCAACTACCGTCACTTACTAAAACCATCAGCTAAAGAATGCGGGTTTTCACCTCTTATTAGACTTTTTGTTCCCCGGCTCCATCTTCTCATTCCCTTATCAAATTATCAAATTCAAAGTTACCATTTCAGAATTTCCCCTTAAACCCAAAACCCATATCTGAGAATCTCTTTTTCCTTCCATTTCTTGTTCTTGTTCTTCATAAAGCCTCTGTTTCATGGCGGGATCCAATTTTTTAACCGAAAGAGAAAAGCCCATTTTGGAAAAGACTTGATTTGATTGGGGATTTTTAATCTGATTTCAGCAATTATTAGGAGGTTGAATCATTCTTGTAATTGTTGTGTAAAATTTGATTGCTTCCCGATTGCATCTCTAACTTGTCTTTTACTTGATCTTTTGTTTCAGGTGGAGATTGAATATGCTAATAGTCAAGCTGCTGTTGGCAAGATTAGGTCAGTGGAAGTGAAAAGGTAGAAATTCAAATGTTTTCTGTATTCTCAAAATTTTTGATTAATATTTGTTCATTTTTCTCTCCTTAGAAAATTAGTTGAGAGAGTACTTAGAAATTAGGAACATCAGATATCACGCCAGTTTGGCACTTTGGTATTCAATGCTGCAATATTCTTTCCAGTGGCGATAATTCTAACTTGAATACCACTATACGGGCATATTTAATAAGATTTTACTTCTATTTCCCAAGTAGACGCGTTCACGGAAAAGGGTAACGGCATTTTAATTTTCTGTTGAATTGCTTTGGCCACTGTATGAACTTCTTAGCATGTATTTGATTCTCATAATATGAAGTTAAAGCTGAAGTTTTGATTAAAGCTGAAGTTTTGATTTGGCCACTCATGGGGTTTCTCCGCTGTGAGATGGTTCAGTAAATTTTGTTTTTGTTGTTTATTAGATGTAGTAAGATGGGTCCTCTGGTTTCTTGTAATTGCATCTCTCTCAAATGCATTAATTGTTCGGTATTTGTTTCTTCGCAGGATATGGAATTAGATATTTTTATTATGAGGCTTATGTTGTTTTAAGAGTAATTGTGTATTTGGGACTGAGCACTCAGTTGTTGTGGCTTTGAATCCACATCAAAATTGCTAGTTGGTATAAATCAAAAACTTTAGCTGATTTTATTTTTAAAATTAAGTAGAAGCACAATAGTTCCAAATGTAGCCTAATTTTATTTTTTTGTGATTTCATTTCAGATGGAATGCTGTACTTCCCATAGGCTTATCTACCATGGGGAAGAGGTATTTTGTTCAGTTCGTGGTTGTGGAGGAGTGTATCATTTTATATGTGCACAGGAAAGGCTAGGGACCTCTAATCCAAGAAATTTCAATTGTGATATTCTTCTTTTTTCTTGAAGATTCCAATAACATACTGCTACTGCCTTTGCAGATAGTAATTGCACATTTCCCATTTGTTTTTCTTGTGATATTTTATATATGATTATGATGTAATGAATACCTGCATTTCAAAATCTGAAAACCTGTCATGTGAATTAATGAAACTGAGCTTAAGTTCTACAGACCCACAATTGCAAAACCTTCTTAATTTTGATTACAGGGGAACTTTGAAGTTCAATATTTTATATGCATTTCATATGAGTTGGAGCAAATTAGCTCTCCAATATGCAGCGTCTTTTTAAAGATAAGGATTTTTGTCTCGTCTGCTATTTCAGTCATATTTACATTCCTTGATTATCTGACTGCCAATATGAGATTGTGTAGGAAATAACTAGAATCTTGGTAACATTAAGCCATGCATATTCTGCAATTAGCCTGCCAACTACTAGTGTGAATTAGGAACTTTTCTTTTAAATTTAAAATTGAATTTTTTCTCCAACATGCTATGTTTTCATGCCTAGAAATGATGTTTCGGTAAACATGGTAGTTCAACAAGAACCACAATTTGCATCATCAGTTTGGAAGGAAAATTTAGAATTGCAGAACATGGGAAGAAAAGCTTGTATTGTTCTTGAAAGAGATAAGATCTCAAGTAAGGAAAAGGCCATGCGAGGAACATTGAGAAAATGTTTTTTAATTTATAGAAGTGCCTTTCAATTTTTCGAATGTGATTGTGCCTTGATAGAGAAAATTTGGAATGAAAGAAGAGTTAACTTGTAATGAATAGCAATTCTGCTCAAGAAATTGAGCTATTTGTTAAAATATGTTGGTGATAGCAAGTGTTATGCAATTTAGTGGACCACGTCGCATTCACAATTTTATGCCTGTGGCATATCAGTTGGAATTATATATCGGGCTCTTTCTCAAATAAAATAACCACATATTCCTAAGCATTTTTCATTCATAAAGTAGAGACAATTAATTGTCCTATGCTTCTGTCTTAGGTTATCATTGTGGTTCATCGCTTGGTTGTATTGTCATTCTGGAAGTTCCTCTCTTTCCTCTTTTTTTTTTTTGATAGTTTTTCCTTTTAACTCTTTAAAAAAATCTTGATA
Organism: Clausena lansium; assembly: GCA_030449835.1. Taxonomy (NCBI): domain Eukaryota; kingdom Viridiplantae; phylum Streptophyta; class Magnoliopsida; order Sapindales; family Rutaceae; genus Clausena; species Clausena lansium. Next base: position 55,668 of record JASUUF010000043.1, read on the forward strand.
GCATTTCTACTGGAATTTATGAGCTGGGCTTGTTTTTGCATTCTTGTTTGTAGGCAAGAAGGGCATTGAGAGCTTCGAGAGGTCTTGTCAGGCTAAAATTGCTTATGGATTATGGAAGAACCAGTGGTGAAAAGACAAGCTGCAAACACCCTCAAGTGCATGCAAACTCTCTCCCTTGTGCAGTTTCAAATCTGTTCTAGGAGGGTCAGGATGTCAGAAGAGAATCAAGCTCTCCAGAGACAACTCCTGCAAAAACATGCTAAAGAGCTTGCAACGTAGGTCTTGGTTATATCCCTTTTAAAGCATATCTCTATGTACTTGCCCTGATCACTTGGAGGGAATTTGTTAACGCAGATTGTGTCTATATTACCTTAAATATGAAAGTCTCAATGCTTTTAGGAAAATCAATATATCCGATAGCCATGACTAGTTTGAGCGTATATCCCTGAAACTGTGTTTTGCAAAATTAAATTATCCATATTGGGCTCAATTTTCCACTCCCAACTTTGGTGAATTGAAAATTAGATATTGTAGATGTTCGCAACAAAGTTTATGTTTCCCTACAGTGTTTGGCTTCTCAGAGGTGCAGTTAATTTTTCATCTATAAGTGGCATTAGCTATTTAAGTGGCTTTTTGTCCCTGTCCTTTTCTGCTGAGTTCAATTATTTTGAATGTTGAAACAGATGGGGGTGGAATGGGATGACAGCATACAGTCAAAGGAGCAAGTTGAAGCAAATTTGCTAAGCAAGTTTGAAGCAACTATGAGAAGATAATGTGGTTAAAAATAATGTAAGACTATATTGCTTGTCATTTGTAACGAAATTAATTGTCATGGAATAACATTTTTTGAATCTAAATTTTTTGGTCACTATATATCAATTTATCTGACTATAATATATCGTTGTGAATGCTTTTTTTTAATGACGATTGAAAGTAGTCATTTTAACTTTTTGGATACAATATAAATAGTCATAAAATAATAAAGTATATTGTAATTAAAATAATGTGAGACTATATTACATATATTTTGCAATGAAAGAATCCGTTGCAACATTTTAATTTTTCTGACTAAACATTGTGGTTGCGAATGCTTACATTTTATGACAAGAGATAATGGTCACTTCAAATGTTTTGATACAATTTAACTAGTCATGAAATAGTAAAATAAATTGTCCTTAAAATAAATTTGAGACTAAATTGATTACCAATTGTATTTGTAAAAATTGTAACAAATGACAACTGCTTGAGACGATTATGAAACGTTGAGATATGTAAACTTCAACAACAAAAAAATAGCGTTGATAATTGCATCTTCGAACCACTAAAATGACGATTTTTAGTAATTATTGCGACTATATTTACATACTCTTAAGACAATATTATAGTCACTATAAACCACATATTGTGACAAATATGAAGTGTCATTGATTGTATATTTAAATCTCTAATTTGACCATTTTAAATATTATTTGTGACATTTTTAACTTAATTTAGGACAATTATGTTTGTCACAAAAACATATTTTTAAGATGACGAAAATAATTTTGGTCACTAGAACCTTTTAAGACGGTCCTACTACGACTAACATGTGACGATTTATTTTTTGTCATAAAAATTATATAGTGACTAATTTTTTTGTAATAAAATATCATTTTTCTTGTAGTGTTTGTTCTATCCGCTGTGTTGCAAAACCTCATGTGTGTTGGTCGATTGGTGCTAGGACATGCAATTTTTGGTATGACTGCTAGCTGAGCTCCTGCCCTTTATTCTTTATTCTTTGGTTTTGGTATCTTTTTATTGGCAGGATACTGTTTGGGATAGAGGTAAGCTCCTAGATGTGCTACCGTCGTCAGTTGTTGAGCAGATCGTGTTGATTCCTATTTCTGCTGACGAGCTAGATGTGATTCGATGGGATTCTACTCATGATGGAGCCTTTCATTTGTGCTCAGCTTGGGAGATTGTACATTGCTCCAGGCGCAAGATAAGGTATTTTCTATCATTTGGCAGCGCCATCTCCCATTCCGGTTATCCTTTTTTCTGTGGCGATTGTTGCATGGTTTTCTGGCTACTGATGATACTTTGTGCTCGAGAGGTTTCTATATGGTTTCTCAGTATTCTGTGGTCAGGCTGCTGAGACTTCTTGGCACTTATTTCTCAAGTGTCCTCGGGTTTGCCAGGTTTGGGAGTATTTTCAGCGTTGTTTGGGTTTACGGAGGGTTAGTTTTTTGTCATCCCATGCTTTGCTTCTTCATTGGCGGAGATGTGCCTCTTCTTAGACTCATTTTCGAGTTCTTCTTCTTGCTTCATTTTATGGCATGTGTGGAAGGCTCAAAATGCTTTCAGGTTTGATTCGCACCCATTTTCTGTTGATGCTGTCATTTTTCGAGTGGTGTAAGACCTTAGGCTTGCCAATCCTGCTTTTGGCTTTAAGCCATCTCAGCTGCGGGGAGTGACGAGTTCTCAACTTGCGAAGGGGTTGCAAGTGGTTGCTTTAACCCAGAGGCCTATCAGAGTTGTCTCTCGGATGCGACCGCCTCCTGTTGTTGTGAAGCTGACTGTTAATGGTTACTTTAGAGGTAACCCTCTTTGGGATCACATGTGTATGTTTTTGGCAGGGTTTGGTTCTTTTCTTGGGCACCAGCCGATCCTTTATGCTGAGCTTATGGCTGTTTGTGAAAGGTTAGGGCTTGTCGTTCTGCTTGGTTATTCTGTTCGAGAAGTAGAGTCTGACTCGGCCATTGTGGCTTCTTGGATCTTTTCGGGCTGCTTTGATCGTTGGGATTATGCTATTTCACTACGCCGAGTTCGTTCTTTGGTATCCTCTCATTTGGTTTTGATTCGTCATGTGTTTCGCGAGGCTACGTCTGCTATTAATTTTTTGCCCAACCTTGCATTTCTCGTTCCAGTCAATATTTCTTACATATTTCAGATTTTCCAATGGGGTTATCTAGGATACTTCATCTGGATGCACATGCAGTTCCGCATATCAGACAATAGCTTTTATTTTTTTTTGTTTTTTTGTTGTTTTTCTATTATTCATTTATCAGTTATTTCATCATGTGCAAAATATAATTCTCTAAGACAATAAAATCTAAAAAATCTATTGTGTAATGGGTGTTTGGAAAGTGAGAAAATGAAGGAAAGTAGGGAAATGAGAGAGAGAAAAGGAGAGAGAAAATGAGAGAAAGGAAAAGAGTAACGATTAAAAAATTAAAATAATATTAGTGGCTATTTTAGTCATTTCAATTTAAGATAAGTGAAAACTAAAAATTAAAGAGTAAAGCTATTTGAACCCATAAAAATACTCTTTATACTCTATTTCTCCTGACACCCATTAATAAATTTTAAGATTCCAATTATCCTTTAAACACCACCCTTAATTCCAAAATTTATTCATTTCTACCATAATGGTGTTCTAAAAGATACATAAAATATTTTCTATTAAAATTTTATACCTCATAAACTTGCTTGAGTGTTGCTTAAAAATAATTATTTTTAGGATTAACAAAATTTTCTCATCACAAACTCATTGAAAATTTTTCATAGTAGATGAAGTTTATCAAATTTGAATTTGTGTCCCTAGCAAAGCCACTTTGCAGCTTTGGTAAAATTAATTGTGATGTATCTACTATTTGCAGTTACAATCAAGCCATAAAACCTTGTTAATCTTGTAATCTGTTAGGGTTTAGGAGTTGGCTTGGGTATTGTAATTAAAAACTTCAATTAGAAGATTTAGGTATAGTGTTTTAGTTACCAATACATGGTGGGAATACTTTTATTGGGATCCTAAATTTGAGGTGAGTTCTATTTTACATAAATTCTGTATTGTGAATATATTTATTTTCTAATATTAGTTCATTTATTGTAGATCACTTTTAAGTTTAAGAAAAGTTTAAATCCGAGGAAATATGGATTAGGTAGAGATATATATGTTATGATTAATTTGATTTGAACGAAACTTTGGGATTTGCTTATTAAATAAATTTGAGGATTAGGATGTTTTGATACATAAATATATTTTCCCGAAATAGTGAATTGAGTTCTTATAGGTAAAATAAATTAAAATAGTTACAATTGGATATGTATAAGGTTCATGAAGTTGGCGGATATGAAAATTATTGAGGATTGGCATTGAGTAGTGATTAACTTATAATGGTGGCTGTCAAAAGAAAAAACTGTGAGATATGATTGCAAAATAATATTTAATAGTTTATAAGGGAATGCTTGTAACACAGCGCTGTATGAGATACAGCAGATGTTTATTATTTTTTTAATTTCATTTATAACCGGCCACCGGTTATCTCTATTTTAGTTAGTTAAAAGCAATCAATAATAATGGTAATTATCATACAACTACCCTAATTTTATGTAAATATTAATATTTTCAATTTTAATTTAAAAACTACCAAATACATCCTCAATTTTACACAAATTTATTTTTTATTTTTACTTTTTTATTTTATCTTTTTACTTTTTTATTTCATGGAAAATATACTCATATATCATATATACAAATCAGAATAATATTTAAAAATTATTAAATAAAAAATTATAAATTAAATATTTTTCTTAATACTTATCAAAAAAATATTTTTCTTAATAATATTTTAAAAATTTAATGATATTTCAATTTTAAAAATAATATAACTTCTCTACTAATGAGAATAATTATATATATATATATATATAATATTACATAAATGTAATGATATTTTACTTAAAAAAATATCTTTGTCAACTAATATTAACATGTTTTATGGATACCCCCTAAAAAAATTGTATATTAGAAAAATATAAAGCATCTAATATTTTATATTTTTTAAATAATACTCATGAATAATCTCTTAAGCAAATTAATTCATACAAATTTGTATGAAATTAATTATTTTATTTAATCTTTTGTATTGTATTAATTTTTTATCTTTAACAATTAGTTGTTTCACGATTAATGATTTATTATAAGACAATTTTTTAATGTAGTTAACGACGATAATTATTAGCCATTATTAATTTGATTAAACCAAACTCCATATTACAATTGCCATTATTATTTTTTTTATATTGCGGATGTAACCGGCCATCATATCAACTGTGAAACAGATAATATTATAGGTAATTATCATATAACTACCCTCATTTCAAATAAATATCAAACTAATTGATTTAAACTAGAACACTACCAAAGAACCCCTCAATTTAACTTGAAAATATACTACTTATTTTTTTTCCCTAATGAAATATACCTAAAATGTAGAGACATCTATACTAATTAGAATAATATTTAAATATATATTAACAAACTTATCAAATTAATTTTTAATATTACATTAAAAAAATTTCAAAATATTTTATCAATTTTTTATAATGCAATGCAGTATAAATATTTAGACCTATAATATTTGTATATTAGACAAGTATAAAATATCCAATGTTTGATATTTTTGAATAATAATTACAAACTATCTCTTGTGTAAAATAATTCATACAAATTTATGTGAAATTAATTACTTTATTCATTATCTTGTGTATTATTTTTATGATTACATTAATCGCTATTTTTAAGTCGCAATAATTTCTATAAATACTTCTAATGGACAATTATATTTGTAATGTTAATTTTTAATCTATTTTTATTAGTGTTATTGTGATTATTGATATTCCAATATTAATTTGAATTAACTAAATTCAGTTATGACATTCTTTTTCTTAGTAATACTGTTAATTTAATATTATTATTTTAGGGAATGGTTGGAATAAGCCAAGTACTACTTTTTAACTTGTACAATCCCTCACGAGTTTAATTTGGTAGCAAGTTAAATATAGAAACCGCCCAACACTAATATTGTTAATTATAATTACAATTCTTATTCACATTGCATTGTAAATATTAGGAAAAAAAATAACGACAAGTCCGTGTTTGTGAAATTGTCACGAAAACCCTTGTTATTTAAAAAAATGGTCGCGTATACCTTTTTTTTGGATAGTTATGCCTTTTAACTAAAGTGACCCACCGATATTTCATACATACATGATTGTTCAAAACAAAATCTATGCGATAGTTTCGTTAAATGGTAGATCAATGCACTTTTTGTTAAAGCGTTGGGCAATTACAATTTGAATACTACCAATATTGAATAACATTTTAAAATTAAATCAAATTATTTGAGTATTTTGCAATATTATATATCATTATATGATTTGTATACTAAATATTGTGCAATTCATTTATTAGTGTTACAAAATTATTACAATATTGGTAGATTATAAAATCAGGTATCATTGAAATATAAACATTTAAAAATAGGTGTAGCATCAGAGAAAATATAAATTATGTATCCGATTATATAAGGATAATATTATTAAATTTATTTGTATTAATAATTTGTTGATATTTTTTATTTGTATTAATATAATAAAGATTTAGAATGAAATGAATTAAGGATCGATTTAGGCGGGTTAAACTGCCACCAATATGAAAATCTGATTTATTAAATTTTAATTTTAAAAAAAATTCTTTTCCTTCATAAAATTGAAAACTTTATACAGCCTTTTTTTTGGTATAATTTCCCTCATATGGTTAGAATTTAGAAACCCTAGCCGCTCACCTTAACCACGCTCAAGCATGACACTCCAGCCACCACCCTAGTAGTCGCACCGTCTCCATTCCAACGGCACTAGATCGCAGTCACCGTCGCCGTCACCATCCTGCGTATCAACCACCAGCTTACCGGCCCTCGCCGTTTCCTCCACGAACTCTCTCTGCACACAAATCCTAGACTAGCGACCTGAATCAAAGGGTAACGGTTGCTTTCTTTCTTTCCTACCAGTAAAGAACTAGAATCTCATCAATTTCTTTTTATTAATAACTTCTAATTGGTGATTCAGCACTCTTTCTCAATTGTCAACTCTCATTTTTTTAATTTCATCTTTAATTCTCGAAGAACAAAGAACATATAGAACCATTCAGCTTTCATCAACTTTGATTCTTGAAATTTAGGTGTTTCCTCTATTACTCACATAAAGAATTGAAATTCTTCTTTTTGATTTTGACACTAGGGTTATAGTTTGATTTAATTATTGTTTAAGTAGTTTAGAGTTTGATTTAATTGGTTTTGAGTTGTTCACTTTAATTGCATCTTCAAGATGGAATTTTGGCACTCTAAATTATATAAATTTTTTTCCAGACAAACCAACTGGGGAATGCGATTCTATTCTATTCTCTCTTTCTTTGTTTATCTTTAACTCCTGTCCTTTTGGTTGTTTTTAAGGAAGGTAAAAGAAAAGAAAGAAAAGATTGCACACTCAGATTTGTGTAGGATTTCAGGTTCCCAAAATAATAATTAAAATGTTTCCTCCCATTCGTATTTTCATTTTTACCATTTTAGCCTAGATTTGTGTAGGATTCACGTAGCCTTTTATATTCATTCATTTATTGTTTCCTTTTTTTTTATGTTATCTTGTAATATTTTACCTTGTTGAATAGAGAACAAGTTTTGTGTGAGTTTAGAGGAGGCATGGTAGTAAGCGGATAGAGGGAGGGAACCTTTTTGTATCCTCTGATTCTTGTTTGGTGAGTATGCATTCATGGGAAGTGGATGCTGTATCTGATTGGATATTCAACGGATTCTATTGGTTCGGTTGATACTTTACTTGTTTCAAGTGAGTCAGTCTCATACACTCAATTTCTCTCTAACATATCGTTTTAAAGATTACCAAAGCCGAAATTTTTTGGTTTTTTACTTTTAGTTATTTGAGTATTTAATGGAAGGGTGTTGATAATTGTTTTGATAGAAATATGGGGTGTGATAGTGCAAATATATTTCATGCAAATATATTTCAACCTTTTCCATTCTTCTTTCACTCTGGTTATAGGTAAATTTCGCCATAGACAATATGTATTGCAGTAGTCTAATTGCTACTATATGCCAACTGCTTGAATTTTAGCTTCTAGTGAAATATGTTTTAAAATGACTTAGGGCTAGGCTGGTGCATCCACTTAATATTATGCTACAAAACTTTTTCAAGGTATAAGCATTATTTAACGTATTTTATTTTTGTTAGAAGAAGTATATTGATTGTGCACTTGATGTTTTGCATCTTAATTTACAAATGATTTAATGCCTAAATTCTTATTTTATCATACAAACAGCCAAAAGTGATTCATTTAGGAGATTTCTATATATAAAACTCATCTATAATTCTGTATTAATTATATCTTCATAAATTCTTGTTTATGAAGGCTTGGTTGTTGAGGTTTGTTTTATCAGTGATGATGTGTTATTTTAAAAAAAAAAAGATTTTGAAGTTTTTTGAACTTAATATATATGGAAAAAGCATGACCATGGATCTTGGGTTCTGACTGTCTTATAAGTGCCTCAGCTGGCCAGCATTAGTAATTTAGCATCCATTTCTTTCTAACAAGTGCTTTTAAGTTCAATTATTTTATTTCACTTATTCTGTACAGACCATGGTAATTATTAAGGCCAAGCATAAATGTACAACTTACTAGAAATCGATCTAGAGTAGGAATAATGTAGAATTCAGATGAGACTGGTTACTAATTTATGATATTACAAAGCTGAGATTTAATTTTAATGTGTATTTGAGTAAGAATGCAAGGATTTTATAGATCTATCTCTTCTTTCCTTAAATATTGCAGCGTTGTTGCAAATGCCTTTCACAATTTTGACAATTTTTGCTTCATTAACAACGGCCAGATATGGATTCTTTCAGTTGATTCTTTTGGGATTAATCTTGTTCTGTTATTCTGTTTATTGATGAGTTGCTTCTATTTTCACTGTAAAAATATTATAGATAAACAATCTCATTAGTCAAGAGTTTTTAGGCCTTTGTAGATCCAATGAAGTCTAAATAGAGACTAGGAAGTTGTTTGAGCATAATAAATTAATAATTGTGAGAAAATCTGAGATTAAATGAGCTTTCAATTTTGTCAATTATGAGCTCAATTAATGTTTCCATTTGTTCAACTATGTTTTTCTTTTTTTTTTTTTTCTCGGTTAAGCATAAAAATGACATGAAATGGTTGGATAATTTTCTTGTTGATTTTCTTGGCTGTGAGCCCTAATTACAATGTTATAATGTATGATATATTGTTTTGGTATATTTCAACACTACTGGAATAATAGACTTTCTCATTTTAGCTTTGAAATTGTATTTGTGGATTGTGTCTTTCATTAACTGGCGGATGGGTTTGTTCAATATTCATTTGGATTGTGCTCTTGTGCAAATGTGTTGGTTTATATGGATAGAGATATGGTGTTGTTTGTTTGGATTAGCTGCGTGATGACTTTGTTTTTTGGTTCCTTAATATTTTTGATTTGTTAAGCATGAACATTTGGTTCGCTTCCACGAATGATAGAATGTTTAGAGTTTAATCAAGTCACCTGTTTGGTCACTTTGTTCCTACCTCTCTAAATTTTCATTTTTTTGCCTTTTATTTCTTGAGTTTCTATTTTTAATTTTTCATTTGGAGGATTTTGATTTGCTTGCTACAGTGTTGTTCATTTGCAGATGTAAATGGAAATATGGCATGAAGCAATAATTTGTAGCAGGAATGTAAATGCAGGAAAATAGAGATTGAGCTCTTGTTATTTTTAATTTCAATATCCTTTTGGTTTTACTCTAATCTTAGGGATTGTGGATTATTCTACTCCTATTTTTCATATTATTTTGTTATGTCCAAATGTTCAATTATACTCCAGTGATTCTATTAGTGATCAGGCATTTGTAAATGAAGATTCGGTTTAATTGAGTATTTTTACCAATGTGATTCATTTTTCTTTAGTTATAGCTTGATATTTTTCTTGGTCTGAATCCTGAATTTAGAGTTTTTTTTTAATTTGAAATAGAATTTTATTTTTCAAATTAGAATTTTCTTTCAGAGAAAAATGAGAACAGGTCAATCTATGTTATTGTAATTCATAAATAATAACAATTGGAAGTGCTGATTGTTGATATTGTTAAATTTTGAATCAAATTTGTGAAGTCGAATAAGTTTATGAAGATAAATAGCATAGCTTTTAGAAATGATTTAACTGTTGAAAATTTTGAGACTTATTTTTGTAAATCGAAAGTTATGTGCATACTTTTTTTTCCCACAAGATATACGTAATTAAAAAAGAATGATACAAATTATAAAACAAAGAAATATGTTGTTAGCTAATTATGATTATGGTAAATGAGCTCAAATATGAACAAAGGTCAAAAGCTCAACAATAGATGATAAAATTCATGACCAAATCTCCTCAAGTAATGAATTATGGTTTTAAATAGAAAAAGTTAAAAGATATTTCAACACTTAAGTTTTGTAACTTATAAAAATCAGATGTATAATCAAAATGTTAATAATATCTTAGTAATCTAACAAGAATGCAATAATAGGATACAACATATATATATTCTTATTATATTTAACTATAAATCTTATGAGGCATGATAGTAATAATAATAGCTGCAGTTATATCAAAAATAAATAATAATAGTAGTAGCAGTACAAATAAAATAATAATACTACTGATAATAACATGAATTTTTTATTGAAGTGATGAGAAATTAAAGAAATTATTTTGAAAGAAAATAGAGTGGTGAAAATTTTATACAAAATAAGTGTTTTTGATTAAATTTATTTTAAAGATAAATAATTTGAATTAATTGAAATGATATAACAGGCTATCCAACAACGAAAAAAATGTAGATGTTTAAAAAAAAATGATTAAGTAAGCTTAAATTTTGTAAGTTAAAATTTTTTGTAACTTAGCTTATATCGTCATAGCTTAGTTTAAATTTATTTTAAAGCATAGCAATTGCAATCATTCTTACCTGTTATTTATTTATTACTAGTGAAGTTATGAAAAATTAAAGCAATTAGTTTGAAAAGTAAAGAGAAAGATGAAACTAAATGCATAAATTTATTTTGAATATAATTAAATAATATTAATTAAATAATTAAAAGTTCAATTATACATACAATCAAGTTCAAACGATCTCATGAAGTAATGAGGATAAAAAAAAATGGACTTCCATTATGGACCCAAAATGTTGAAAATGATGAAGGGTTGCAATAAAAAAATTTCAGTATTATGTGATAAATTGATATTTGTTGAAATAGTAAGGGGTCAAACATAATTCACCTTATTGATATTATTGTTATTTTAAAAAAGTAATATTATTATTAGTTAAAAAAATGACATGTAACATGCACTTGAAGTGTTGGAATTCAATAAAAAGAATAGAAATATAGAATCAAAGTATGGTGGAAAAAAAATAGTTGAAGAAGTTAACCTAAAAATTAGAACGACCTACAACGAATTTGATAAATTTCAATAAGAAATAGGGATCTTAAAAACAAACTTAAAATATTCATCTAAAATATTGAAATTAAGTAGAAAGCGTAGGAATATAGATCCAAAAAGTGGTGGAAACAATAGTCAAAAAGCTCAACAAAAAATTTGAAAAGACTAACCAAGAATTCGATAAATTTCAACAATAAGTAGAGATCTAAAAATGAACTTAAAATATCTACATAAAATGTTGGAATTCAATAAAAAGTCTAGGAGTACAGTAATAAAAAGTAGTGGGAATAGGGGCTAAAAAATTTAACCCAAAAGTTGGAATAATTTACTAAGAATTTGATAAATTTCAAAAGAAAATAAGGATCTAAAAATTGCACTTGAAACATCCACACAAAATGTTGGAATTCAATCAAAAGTGTAGGAATATTGAACCAAAAAGTGGTGAGAACAAGAGTTAAAGAACTTAACCCAAAAGTTGGAATAATTTACTAAGAATTTGTTAAATTTCAACGGAAAGTAGGAATCTAAAAATTGCACTTAAAACATCTACGTAAAATGTAAGAATTCAATAAAAAGTATAGGAATATTAAACCAAAAAATGGTGAGAACAAGAGTTAAAGAACTTAATCCAAAACTTGGAATAATTTATCATGAGTTTGATAATTTTTAATTATCATCATGAAGTAGGAATTTAAAAATGGAACTTGAAACATCCACCCAAAATGTTAGAATTCAATAAAAAGTGTAGGAATATTGAATCAAAAAGTGGTGGGAGCAAGAGTTAAAGAGCTTAACTCAAAAGTTGAAACAATTTATCAAGAATTTGATAAATTTCAATAAGAAGTAGGGATCTAAAAATTGAACGTGAAACATCCACACAAAATGTTGGAATTCAATAAAAAGAGAAGGAATATAAAACCAAAAAGTGGTGGGAACAAGAGTTAAAGAACTTAACTCAAAAGTTGAAATAATTTACCAAGAATCTGATAAATTTCAACGGAAAATAGTAATCTAAAAATTGAACTTGAAACATCCACACAAAATGTTGGAATTAAATAAAGAGTATAGAAATATTAAACCAAAAAGTTGTGGAAACAAGTGTTAACCCAAAAATTGAAATAATTTACCATAAATTTGATAAATTTCAACATGAAGTAGGAATCCAAAATTTAACTTGAAATATCCACCCAAGATGTTAGAATTCAATAAAAAGTGCAGGAATATTGAATCAAAAAGTGGTGGAAACAAGAGTTAAAGAGCTTAACCCAAAAGTTGAAATAATTTACTAATAATTTGATAAATTTCAACGAAAAGTAGGGATCTAAAAATTGAACGTGAAGCATCCACACAAAATGTTGGAATTCAATAAAAAGAGAAAGAATACAAAACCAAAAAGTGGTGGGAACAAGAGTTAAAGAACTTTACTCAAAAGTTAAAATAATTTACCAAGAATCTGATAAATTTCAACGGAAAGTAGTGATCTAAAAATTGAACTTGAAACATCCACACAAAATATTCGAATTAAATAATGAGTATAGAAATATTAAACCAAAAAGTGGTGGAAACAAGTGTTAACCCAAAAATTGAAATGATTTACCATGAATTTGATAAATTTCAACATGAAGTAGGAATCCAAAATTTAACTTGAAATATCCACCCAAAATGTTGGAATTCAATAAAAAGCACAGGAATATTGAATCAAAAAGTGGTGGAAACAAGAGTTAAAGAGCTTATCCCAAAAGTTGAAATAATTTACTAATAATTTGATAAATTTCAACGAAAAGTAGGGATTTAAAAATTGAACGTGAAACATCCACACAAAATGTTGGAATTCAATAAAAAGAGAAGGAATATAAAACCAAAAAGTGGTGGGAACGAGAGTTAAAGAACTTAACTCAAAAGTTGAAATAATTTACTAAGAATCTGATAAATTTGAATAGTAAGTAGGGATCTAAAAATTGAACTTGAAACATCCACACAAAATATTGAAATTTAATAAAGAGTATAAGAATATTAAATTAAAAAGTGGTGGAAAGAAGAGTTAAAGAGCTTAACCCAAGAGTCGAAATAATTTACCAAGAAATTGATAAATTTTAACGAGAAGTAGGAATCTAAAAACTGAACTTGAAACATACACTCAAAATGTTGGAATTTAATAAAAAGAGAAAGAATATAGAACCAAAAAGTGGTGGGAACAAGAGTTGAAGAACATAACCCAAAAGTTGAAATAACTTATAAATAATTTGATAAATTTCAACGAAAAGTTGGGATCTATAAATTGAACTTGACATATTTACCCAAAATTCTAGAATTCAATAAAAAAAGTAGGAATATAGAACCATAAAGATGTGAAAAAATGAGTTGGTACAACTAACCAAAAACTAAATAAAGTCTAACAGAATGTAGGAATATAAAATGTAAACTTGAAATATCTACCTAAAAAGCTGGAATTTAATGAAAAGAGTGAAAATATAGAACCAAAAACTGGTGGGAAAATGAGTTGAAACAACTTACCAAAATTTAGATAAATCATTACAGAAAATAGGAATTTGAAAAGTAAACTTGAAAAATACACTATAAATATTGAAATATAACAAAATAAATAGGAATATAACTATTTTCTGACATATTTATAGAATTTTAATAGTTTTTTGTACAATTTATAAATTTAAAATTACTACAATATTTTTCTTCATTTAATTACAATTTTATCTTTTTTTTTCTATTTTTTTCATAATTTTTTCACATTAAAAATAAATAAAAATGTAATTTTTATCTACATAAATTGGTTAAAACCGGTTGTACCGGTACCAAGCATGCGCTGTATGAGATACAGCAATGCATGGCAGGTTGACTCTAGTTTATAAATGGGCAAGAAGTTATATCAAGTTAGGCGATGAAGTTTTTGTAAGGGTATTGGTCGTGAATTAATGTGGAGACATCGAGATTAACGAAGTTTGAGCGTAGTCGTTATGAGTATAATATATTAAACTTATATTTTATATTTTTTTATGATTCTAATTTTAGTAAAATAAAGTATGTTTAGAACTAATGTTCAATTCTTTGATTAAATTTTCAAGAAATAAATTTTATTTGCATATTGATGTGTTTCTTCAATGTTATGATAATGGTTTTCTTTATTATTTTGATTATAAATGTATGAGAGTGTTTTAATAAAAAAAGAAAACATATTTAAAATATGTTTAAACTATTTATTTACATGTGTATGAACATTTGTTTTCAAAATCAATAGATAGTACCCTTTCCCTCCAGATATAGAAATGAGTAAAGAGACACAGTTACAAAGATATAGTTATAGATATTCAGTTACAGAGATACAGTTGAGATAGAGGTCTTTAGGGCCCGTCTGAGTATACACAGGGCTTTGCACTGTGTGCTTGGGTGCTTTTGTCTTTTGGGGGCTATTTTACACTTGCGGTGTGATGAGATATATGGATGGCATGTCATTAGTCCACCCATTGTAGCTCCGGGCACGACAATACACTGTAAATACGACCTGCATGAGGTTTGGGTATGATAAAGTTACTACCTAAGTACTTGTTCAGTGACAATTTTAGAATCATTTATATATGTTGTTCGTCGGTATGATTTTCATGATTATTAATACAACATCATTAATTGATTTAAAGTTTAAACATTTTATTTTTGTTTTTGCAAATAGTTTGATAAAAATTGTATAATGCAATTACATAATTATTTTAAATTAAGTTTATTTTTAAAATATATTATTCAATCCCTGAGTTTTATACTCATGTCGTTTTACTATATTTTCCCCCACATGAGTTTGCAAGTACATTGGTCGACGTAATTATTTTGCGTCTTGGCCATGTGATCTGCTAGGAAAGACATTGATCATATTATTAGGGCACTTTGGTACCTCATTGTGGATTGTATAATTATGATATGATTATTATGCATGGATGCATGACATATGTTGGTATTAGCTACAACATACTCTTTTGTTACTCTTGGATATACTTCGGGTATTATTTAGATGAGATCATTTAAGCGTATTATTTATAGTGATGTGTGATATTGAATGGAGTGATCAAAGAATTGGTTGAATACTGAATTTTTTGGGGAAGTACTTATTTTACAGATTTATTGGAAATGTAAAAAATATGGAAGAGACTCCTTCTATTTTTCGGCAAGACCCTTATTAATGATTTTATTTAGTTATGAAGATGGAATTAACTAGACTCGTCCTTGAAGTTCAGGTGGCCATTTCACTTAAAGGCTAAATATATGAGAAAATTGGGATTCTCTCATTTATTGAGAGATGAACTCTTATGAGAGACGTCAAATAGGGTCTCTGGATTCTCCCAAAAAAAAAATATAATAATAAAAAAAAGGGTCTCTGGAGGCAAGGGAGGAATTTGGTACAATGATGCAATGTGGGATAACGGAAGGAAGAATAAATTCTCATGTCGTCGTTGTCTAACTTCGAGAAATGGAGCCCTTTCGCTACTGACACAGTGGATGAGATAAGCCAATTTTGTTAGACTCTTGAAGAGGACTTTAATCATGAGATTTTAAAATGACATTCAACGTTGCAAGGTGGAAGATAACAATCCTTCAGGAAAAGACAAAAGGGGAAATTTTATTAATTCAACGACAGAATAAAATGACCTCAAAAGCTCAAAATCCAAATTATTATTCTACCATCATTAAGCAGGTCCTCGTGATATTATTAAAACATAAAATATCTACTAGATTGATTACCAGTCACTTGCATCAATTACAGGTCACAGCCAAACTTGTATATTGAAGTTATTTATATATATGTAGGGTGAGTCTATTTCGTATTTTTAAATTTACTACCGAACTCTTTAATTTTTAATAAAATGTTTATTATAAAAAATACCCCCATCACATGAATTACTATTAAGGATTGTTTCTTATAAAAACAATATTATACAATTATTTTTGAAATATCTTATAGAAAGTACATGTTGAAGTAAACCCTAAAATTTTTTATTTCAAATATTTTAATCAATCCTTAGATGAACAATAAATGAAATTAATATTTTGAAAAAAAAACTGAATATGAAATATGTGATGATCATTTTTCTTCTTATTGCTCTTTTTTGTATTTGTAGAATATTTTTTTATTATTATGTTCTCATTATATAATTTATTTTATTTAAAATTTTGAACATAAATAAATAAAAATAACTAAGATTGTTTTAAATAATTTTTTATGATTTATTCAGATTATATTGTTGTATGTA